>OMNZ01014774.1:1869-26996 GCA_900303255.1 Lesueurigobius sanzi | reverse complement strand
CGCAGCAGATGGACTCAATAGACTAGGCCTTTACAAACCAGACAAGTGTGTGGTTTCAGCAGCAGCAGAAGAGGAAGAGGAGGAAGAGGAAGAAGGAGAGGAAGAAGAAGAGGAAGAAGGAGAGGAAGAAGAAGAGGAAGAAGAAGAAGAGGAAGACGAAGAAGAAGAAGAAGAGGAAGAAGAGGAAGAGGAAGAAGAAGAAGAGGAAGAAGAAGAAGATGAAGACAAAGAGGAAGAAGAAGAAGAAGAAGAGGAAGAGGAGGAAGAAGAGGAAGTCATCAGTACTTTTTTCCCCCTTTGTAGCTCTCAGTAGCTCGCCAGCCCTTTCCAAGTAGCTCACCAAAGGCTTTTTACATTATACTGTACATCTGTGTAAGTTCTCAGTCGTAAAGGAGTTGTCCATCGTAGGCAAAGATTCCTCAGTCTTCATCAGTAGTTGAAGTGCAGCCTACACTTCAACTACAGAGCACTGAAGAATCTTTGCCTATGATTTACACTGTATGCTTGATGAGTCACATTTTAGATTTGAACAAAACATCTCCAAACATGTAGGTGAATATAAGCAAAGTATAAAGCGGAAACGAGAGTCATTTTCTATTATTGTGTTGGATTATCTTCTGGGCTCATATTGACCTAGTTAAACATGTTTCTTTGAAGCATAAATAGCTCACTGCCATTTTTGTTACACAAAAGAAGCTCACATGGTAAAAAAAAAAAATGTTTGGACAAATCATGTATTGTAGCAAAAGTATTGTTTTTGCAATCAAATATTGCTATTTTTCCCATATTGTGCAACCCTCTAGTGACCGAAAGCTTATTAAGCATGGATTTGCCATTAACACTGCACTAAAGGGGTAAAAATGATGCTTTACATTTACATATGTTTTCTGAAATCCACAGAAAACAGGCCTAAAAGGGTCCATCGAGGCTGCTCCCTTGACAACCACATTTACTTTTCAAATTCACACTTCAATTTACACTAATTGTTCGGCCAATTACTGCAGCCTTTCTTCAGCACTCCAATTAAAGCCCACACTAATGTAGGCCATATTATCTACTGCTCCATCAGATCACCACTCTTCTATTACACTTCATTATCCGGGAGAAGCCCTCAGAGACTCGCGGGTGCATTCGCGTTTGAAATGCTATCTTGAACTGTTCACTTGATCTACCTGGTTGCGTGTTTTTCCCCTCAGAAAATCTCTCGGGAGCGTCTTCTTACCCTTTACATTAAGATCTGTTAACGATGACTGCGATAAAAAACACAAACGATAAAGGAATTAGTCACGGTGGAGCGGTGAAGATGCAGAAACGGGGAGACTCGGGTATCCCTAAGTGTGAAATTTTAATCTGCATCTCCTCGTATAAGTCACACGTGGAGCGCCCCCTCCTCCCCTTTATAGCAAGCCTCCTCGTAGATTATATAAAACGACCTCGGGCACAAAACCTCCATCCGGCTTCCTTCACACTCCTCCCGGATTCACAACCTTTTTTTTCCTTCTTTTTCAACGCCCACCTCGCCCCCTTCATCTTGCGTCAACACGTGGCGCTGGGAGTGCGTCGGGAAAAGACTTACAACTCAAAGACCATGTAGAGCATCCCGTCTGAGCTGTACGTCTCCAGCAGCTCCACGATGTGGGGGTGTTTGAGCATGTGGCAGATGCTGGCCTCCCTCTTCAAATCTGGAAGACAAACAGAGAGGAGGAACACGCAGTGAGACACAATGGGCCTATGTACAGCTGAGAGCACGAGAGAATAAACTCAATTATAAAAGGCCTTGCATATTATTGTTGTAACTATAATCAGTTTGGAAAGGATTCATCTTAGTTTTACTTCAGTGGAGTGGCAATTTTTATGTAAAGTTTGAAGTGAGTGACATAGATAGAGGTGAAGGTCCACAGGATTCACATTTCTCATTGGTATAATAAGGTCGGCACAGCAACAGTTATGAATAGTTTACCTCTACGTATGTCACTTCCTGTGGCCAAAAAACAAATGTCAAACCAGGGAAAACTTGCTAGGTACCTTTTTTTGTGCAAAATCGTAGGTATAGATGTGTTAACTGTGTTTTGGTTAAATGTTTCTCTAATGTCATATTCACCTTGAGCACCGTTTTGATGTTCTCCTTTAAATGAGGTTGAATGAAAGGCGACGTTGAGATATTAATGCAGCGAAAACAGCTGACAAAGAAGCATGTTTGTGTGACCAGTGTGTTCTGTTAGCGATACAACTTAAAAAGTGATGCCAGCGATTCATAAAAAGGACCTTGATCTTGGAAAACGAAGAAAACAACCACAAGAAGTCAGAAAAGAAACTGAAAAGAGCTGAATGACTATATGGGTTTCTGAACTAAACAACCCCTTATTCAACTCCAGATTGGGCAACGCATTTTAAGCAGCGGTTCTTAACTGGTGAGTCGGACTTAGGACCCAAAAGTGGGTCTTGAAACCATTTTCAGTGGGTCACAAGCCTGTCCCAGGGAATGGTAGCCTGGCAAGCCAAACTATAGCATGAATTGTATGGTCTGGGGTCGCACCATTGGGAAAGCTGAAGGTTGTGGGTGGAGCCAACAGTTGTCTGGACTGTGTGAGTTCTCAGTCGTACAGGAGTTGTCCATCGTAGGCAAAGATTCTTCAGTCTTCATCTGTATGCTGTAGAGTAGGACGTTTCGTTCTTCATCCAAAGAACTTTGCCAGCACTGAGCAATAGAGAGAACTGACACGCTTGTGGGTCTTTTATGAAGAACCAGTAGGCGGAGTTAACCTCTAACTCCCACCTCTCTTGGTTGTAAAGGCTGGAGAAAACCTATTCACACCTATTTCAATCAATCAATCAATCAAAACTGTATTTATAAAGCGCGTTTCATACAAAATGCAGCTCAAAGCGCTTTACAGATTAAAAACACATTAAAACAGATCATTCAATTACACCCCCACCCCCCACATATCTACATGCACGACCAACAGAATTGTCACACACATCAGAACTCGCACACTCAACCAAACGCGGTTGAGTATTTACTGCTTGTGACCTTCCTATTGACTTGCCCTGGGCTTTGTTTAAGGCTGTTCACACCTTCCTATGGCCCTGCTCTGATCCAACACCATTAGCGTGACAGAGAGACGGTTTCTGTCCCACGGGCGTGTCAATTCGGCTGAGTGCTGACGAAGTTCTTTGGATGAAGAACGAAACGTCCTCCACTTCAATTACAGGGTACAGATGAAGACTGAAGAAGCTTTGTCTCTGATATACTGTGTCATTCTCATCTGAACTGCTCATGAATGCTGTGGCACACGAATAGTGAGCCTTTAAACTCTCTCAGCTCCAGTGCATCGACATTTCCGATGATCCCTGCCGCCGTCTTTGGGGATTCTGCGGCTCAGCTCTCACCGCGCACACACTGTCGGATCAGGAGTCTCCAGGTCGCACCACCGAGGAACCGCCATGACAGTAACCCGTCAGTCAGACCGAGGGGGTGCCACATGCAAATTGGCACCAAAACTTGTCGATCTTTTTATATCTTTTATTTCAGACCCTCGCGCTGCAGCCTGCCAATGAGCAACGGCCTCTTTAAATAAGCCGCTAATGAATAGGAGGTTAATGGAGGGGGTTAGTGAAGCTGAAAAGAGCGATGTGGTCCAGACGCTGGGAGGATCCGCAGGGGAGACATGACAGACAGCGAGCACTGCCAGCAAAACAGGAACTCCAATTAATGCTACTCATAAATAAGACCAAAGAGCTGATCATTTACCAAGCTTTAGACAGGGAGGTGGTACAAAGAGATGTATTGCCTGGGAATAAATCAGCACCCAAAAACAAAGAGACTCCACGGGGAAGAATTAATTGCAAACGCTGTTGGTTAATCTCATTTTTTACCATAGAAATGAGTCGTGGTAGGAGTAGTCAGAGGAGTAGAGTGGTAGTAGTGTAGTGCAGGAACCAAACCCACCCCTGTGTGTTAGTGACGGGATTTATGGCTCTTTCATAGGAGCCGAATCTTTGGAAACTGAGCCATTCAAAAGACTGACCCATTGATTTTTTCTTTAGAGAAAACTCATATTCGAGTTATTTATTAAATTACATTCGAGGTATATTGATTACAATTATCCAAACTTATTTACCATTTGAAAAGTGTTGATGTAACAAAAACATTCATGAAAATGAAAAAGTCCTCCAAATACACAAATCTGGCAAAAGAGAGTCTGCCGAGTCAACCAAGAGGCCCTCTTTTTTCTACTCTTCACAAGGATCCTCAAAAAAACTAATGTTCCTTCCAATTAGTACTGCTTTGCTCTTGGTTGAAAGTAAAAGCTAAGTTGTAGCATCTTTTCTTCAAGATTAATTTGTACATGGCCCCTGCCAAATAATAAACTAATAAACAGTTTAATTTAGAGTAAAGAGTAAATATAACAAATTTTTGTACATTCTGATGAAGCCTGCTGACCCAAAGACCTATGTTTTGTGAATGGTAAATAAATACATGTAGAGTACACAGGGAAAACAGAGCAATATCACATGTTTCTGTTATAATATACAGTTGCTGTGTCATTACATCGGCACACAGCCGCAGCCACGCACTAAGTTAGCGAGGCATTGTTCTGCTTTGTCTCCCAATGACATTTAATTAAGCTCAGGGTAGAAACCGTGGGCCTCTCGCGCTGCTCAGAGCCGCCTTGCCAACATTAACCTAATCCTCCGAGGACTCGCATGAGGCAGGGGCTAGCTTTAACATGGAGCTAATGCCGTTAAAGCCAGGATAAGTGGCTACCTAGAGGGCATTGTAGCAAGCAGCGGTTAGTGCCATCCACCGAGATTGCTGCGCCTTACTTAAAGATTACGAGCGATACTTCGTCGAGGCCAGGGAACTTATTAAGAAAGACGGTCAAGAAATGAATGAGAAAATGCTTATTAAGTCTAAAAGAAAAGGGAAAATTTGTCACTGCAAAGGTAATCAAATTATCTGAATACAAGCTACCAACAAGATCATTCAGGCCTCCATTAGTTAAAGCCCAGTGACTGATCTCTGAAGGTTGTAAGCTTTCAAATGTGATGCGTCAAATCCACACAGAGACGGGGCTGGTAAAAGGTGATCCAGATTGAGTTGTGATTGTGTAGTGGATATTTTAAACCAGTAAGAGTCACATGTTGCAAACTTTAAATCAAAATGCTAATGTTAAAGTTACTCCCTATCAAGACGTCCCCAGTCCACCCCAGACATTTTTGTAATATAATCAGGTAAAATTCTCCAACTATGGGAGGCACATTAAACATAATTTCACTCATCAACTACTAAAAATAGTCATTACTCACAGCCACAGCTGATAAAAGCTCTTTGCTTCATTAAAGAACATATGACAGGATGTAACACTGTGGGGGAATCCATCCATGTATTTATGTTGATAATACTGTATGTTCATGAAATCAGTAGCAAACGCATCTCTTTCCATCTGTTTATTTACACCATCAGGCCACACCGATGTCCTCACAGCTACAGGATTAAGGCAGCTCACACAATAACACAGTGTTATGCAAGACATTTCTCAAAATTAATTACTGCAGGCCTTTAATGTACTTCAAGATTGCTAGCGATTCCTCTGCCAGGAGTGAAACTATTAATTGGATTAAGAAGATAAGACAAGACTTTATTGATCTCACAGTGGAGAAATTCACTTGTTTCCACAACTTAATGTTAGAACAATTTAGCAGGATTCCACAAAAATGTCACAGAAACATTTCAAATGATTTGCCCATAGGCTTTGTATGGTATGGTGAAAAAATGACTGAATCATCAATCACGTTCTTCATGGCAACTGCAGGACAAGAAGGCACCTGACTGGCCAATTATTTTTGTTAATATCTTAAGTAGCGTTGAAAATATTAAAAGACAAAGAACAGGACTGTATAGCCATATACTGTAAATAAAGATGGACGTAGCCCACGTGATTTTCCCCATTGCTTTCAGCGCAGGCTAATGAAGCAAATTCATGCTAGCATTTGGAGCGCCGCCATGTTGTTTTTTGGAAACAATTCCATATAAAGGTATGTGCGAGTTAGCTTGTCTTTTACTGTTGAAAGTATTAAAAGACAAAGAACAGGATGGTGTAGTGCGTGCTAGGACAAGCACACAAAGGCCATAATAACACCATTTCCAATAATGAGAAAGGGTCCAAAAAGTTTACATGTAAGTCAATGGGCACTTCTGGCTTCCGAAAACAATCCCTGTATGCTAGCGAGCTTCGACCAGAGCTAGTCAATTAGCTCTCCATCAACATAATACTAATAGTATACACTCTATGGGTGTAGCTCATGGAAAGACAAGCACTTGAGTTATATTAACAAGACTATTTCCAATAATGAGTTAAAAGGACCGATAACGTTTACATGGTAAGTTAGTCAATAGGAGCCTCCGGGTTCCGAAGCCTGCCCCCGTATGCCAACTGGCTTCACAGAGAACTAGCCAATTGTACCTCCATCATTAATGCACACTCTATGGTCGCGAGGCTTTCCCATAGAACATTTTTTAAATATTTTATCTAATGAAAACTTTGAAAACAACCAGAATCTTTCTTTGCTGCACCAATTGAGAATGACTGCAGTAGACCATCAGCTGCACGAGGGGTCTAGATTTTACAATTCAGCTGTGTGACGTTTACCAGAAGGTGGGCTGGCATTTTGAGTGTGGAAGAAGGAGGCTCACTAAATACTGTATGAGGGATTACTCAGACATGTGCAAGTGAAACAAAACATCACTCAAGGTTTGTTTTTGGCCAAAACAAAAAAAACATGGCAAGTGGCTAATGATAAAGCCCTTTACATAGTGGTGTGTTATCATTGACTGATCATTACAAAAGTAGAACAGAACATTCTGAACAGTTCATTATTGTAAGCCAATACAATGCAGACAGCCCTCAACCCTGTTTGATTAATTCTGACACACGCATAAGAATTTTTAAACAATCAAGATGTGATTTGGTCCATTATCTGGAACACTGTGACCCATTAGCAAATAAATAATAATGAAAATCAGGTTACTCTGCATTTTTAATGAATCTGTCTGTCGAGTAGTTTTGACTGGACTGACTTTTAAATAGTGTTACATTTAGTTGATAATTGCAGGACAGGTCCCTAATGACAAGAATAAATTATAATACATTCAGCTTCAGCAAAATACCAATAAAAGGCCAAACATTTCAGCTCTGGGCTCTATATTCAAATTAGTGAGGTTTCCAATGTACAAATCTTTCTGGTGTAACATGACTCAACAAATCAATTACTTACTCTTCTCTGATGGTCTCCCACTGGTCCCCAAAGTCTGAACTAAACAGTCAGGCTGTGCTCAGTTTTATGCAACTAAAATCTGGAACTCTCTTTAGGATAATGTGAGACAGGCTTCAACTCTGAACAAGTTTATGTATTTAGTCGGGACAGTACACACTAGAACTGCGTATATTCGTGGGTATTGGGGACTTGCCGCTATATTGCCTACCTTTTTGTGCACTTTTCCCATAAATTGTTGCCTCCCAAACGAGCAAAGGCCCGTAAATTCATCTCCTATGTCCATATACAATGCATACCATTTCCCAATTCGCCATTATAAAGAAATCTGAGGATAATCTGTACTTTTTACCCAGGTTTTATATCTGTCAACTCCAATGTTGTTTTTTCTGTCCTGCTTTTGTCTGGTCGTGGCAGTAGTGGGGGCCCGAGAGACAGAGTCCCAGAGTCGGGCGACTCCACGCGCCCTTGGCTTTCGTGCTCACCGCGGCGGCCTTCCTACTCGTCGCGGTGTAGCCCTGGAGGCTTCTCGTGCTGGCGACGGCCAGGTATGGACCCGACGCTCTAGCGCCATCCATTTTCAGGGCTAGTTGATTCGGCCGGTGAGTTATTACACACTCCTTAGCGGAAAACTTCCATAACTTTTGCATCACATACTTAAGATTTTCTGTAAATTTTGCCCCTTGCCCAAAATGGCTAAGCAGCACATACCCGTCCATACCATTTCAAGTGCCCCCCACGGGATTCATCCTGGCCCATTGAACATGTATTTTTGTAGAATGGGAACTGAGAGCACTCAAAAGAAAACCTATACAGGCACAGGGAGAACACTATATACAGAAAGGCAACTCTAGCAAGGAAATTTTAATTTAGACTTATTCCAAAGTATGTTTTGTTTTAATATACATTGTAATAGGTTACATTCATGTTATAGAACATATATTTAAGATTGATGTGCCAATACAACTCTATGGGAGAGAAACAGTTTTTGAAAGAAATTTCCAAAAGGAAAATTGACAAAAGTTTTACTTGATCAGTATTTGATAGTGATTGAATTCACAAACCTAAGTCCTTTCTACTGGCCAACATCATGCACATGTTTTGAATATTATTGCCACTTTTGGACACCTTTATGAGAAATGAATTAGACCTTAGTACATATGTGCGGACAGAGAAGACATTGGACTTTGTGACAGTCCGTTTCATGTAGATTGGCCCAGGAATTACAGAAAATATAGCAATAATAGCGACTAAGACTAGAAATCTGCATTCTGACAGCTACCATGTTTACGGCCATACAATTCTCTGCTGCCCTTCACCTCAATTTTAATCGTATGCATGTTGTGACGAAACCTGAAGGCGAACTATTGTATATACGACTACACCGTGGCAGCCTTTACAAACTTCTTGTCAGTCTTTCCACTCGTATCACATGAAGGAAGCCGCGAAGCCGTGGGGGGAAATGGGAGAGTGGGTGCGACAGATGTGATCTCTGCAGTGGTCCTGTTCCTCCTGCTGCTTCTCCTCAGCAACTCAAACTCGAGCTAATGCGAAGGAGCCACCCGCGGCCAGAGAACAACCTCACCACATCTACAGCCAAAGACACACGCGCCGCAAAAGCAATCAGCGCTGAAGTTTTTACAGGTCAACGACACAACAGCACAAATGAAAGATGGAAGGATTGGGGATTGAGCCTTTCCAGTACAATGCGAATTGTTGGTCAACTTGGAAAAGGACTGATTTTTGATGACCAGTGGGCAAGCTCATTGCAGTGATGTGACGTTCATGGCCGAATCAGCTGTTTGGAACGGCTCTTTTAGGTGTCAATTGTGAAGAGATGGGTCTTCTTTTCATTCAATTGGACGTAAATGTACTCTAAATGATCTCGAGAATCAGCATGACAGCAGAGAAAGGAAGATTTTTGCACTGAAAATGATTTGGCAGATAGCTGTGGCCTCTTTTCATCAACTGTGGCACACATGTTTTTCATAATTTTTGGATAATTTCAACAAGAAATGTGCCTGTCAGCGTAATCGAGTTATCTGGCTGGTGTCTTTTGAATGGCTCCCAAAGACTCGGCTCCCTGGAAAGAGCCATCACTATCTGGGCTAAAGATTTTGGAAAAGCATGTCGTAGCTCATCAAATTTCTCAGAACTTTTGAGAGAAATGGACCGCACTGCATGTAGAGTATGTAAACTACTCCGTGGATACAAGACATTTTGCTTTTTGTAGAGAACATTACGCAGACAAATGGGGAGTGAGGGAGCGTAGTCTTGCATGCAGGAATGTCACTGCGCTGAACAGATTAGTGCGTGGAGGCAAAACGACTTTCTGCAGCTAAATTCAGACAAAACCGGAATCATCGTCATTAGCCCACGGGAACAAAGAGAAAGTGTTTTTAGTCAGTTTGAGTCTCGTTCTAAAGCCTACAACCTTCAAATCAGCTCTGAGTGAGCACAAGTCTCACCATGGCCAGAAATTGTCCCCTTAGAATGATGCAGTTTATTTTAGTCGAAAATGTTAAAGTTATTCATACTGTATCTTGTTTCCCATTCTCTACACTATATCAAATTTGTGTAGGTTTTGGTGCATTTAATTCGTTTTTTTTTAATTAGCAAAAACATACTACACTTTTCCATTTTGTTCTATGAGTGGTTCTTTTTTTTTTTACAGATCATTTCTCAAAACCCTTACTGTCCACAATAAAGAAACCAGACATACAGTTGTGGCCAAAAGTTTACACACCCTTTTAATCTTCTGGCCATTTTTCTAGAATAAAAATGATAACACAAAAATCTTTTTTCCACTCATGGTTACTGGTTGTGTGAAGCCATTTATTGCCAAAGAACTGAGTTTACTCTTTTGAAATCATAATGAAACAGAAAAAACAAATGATCCCTGATCAAACGTTTACATGACCTTCAACAACTGCCAGGAAAATTGTTCACGACCAAAGAAAAACTTACTTCAGCTGAAATACAGGACTCTCTGACAAAACATTGATGATGCACAATATGTAACCCTTTGATCGGGGACATTTGGCTAGTTTCTAGTTGAAAAGCGTAAACAAACAGGTTTTTTTGACAATAAATGGCTTTACGCAACCACTAAACATGAGACAAATAAAGGTTTTTGAGTTATCATCAAGTTTACATACCCCGCACACAACTGTACATGTCCATTTTTACATCCATTTACTGGTTGTCATAATTGAACATATGCCCTATGTTATCTTTTATCTTATGTGAAAAAAGCCATATCCAAGAGAGTGACCTAAACAAATGAACAAACCTACATAACAGCTGATTTCCATGCACCCAGACAGCTTCACTTCTGGTTTTACTTTGACATAACAAACACAGGCTTCTTTCCTTTGGCAACATAACGCAATTATCCAGGAAAGTATCACCTCAGCGTCGACATGCAAACATTGATAAGATCAGTGACTGTGCGTTGTTTGGACACGTGTGCTGCGGCTCATGAGACCAGACAGGTTTATTGTTCTAACATTCTTACGATTAACATATGGTGACCTTTAATTACTAATTAATTGTAAAACCGATTAACCTCAACATCCCTACAACAACTGGAGGTATTTTATTGGTGCCCTTTGCTTTTATTAATATAATACATGCCTTAATATAATTGTTCTATGGTTAGTTTTTTCAAATGTCTTTGTCTTTTTGTTGCTGTAGTAAATGCTGGCCCTTGGATTTTAGAGTAGATTGCAATTACCACAGCACAAGTCAGAGGGGTTATGCTTGATCAATATATGCACCAAGTATTGCATCTTTCCCCAGTATTGTCCTGGCCTTTTGGTGAACGCTGCTGATAAATTTCGCTCCACATCCCCTCAGCGTCTTGACCTATTCATCGGACGGACCTCCGGACTGTGTCTTTGTATCAAGCCCCTGCCGGCCAGTTCGCTGCCAAGACACCAACCGTTTGACCCACTTCTCCTTGTCGGGATCCGTGTTTGTGTGTGTGTGTGTCGTGTGTGTGGTGCTTTTATTTTGGCGGTGCAATGTTACAGCTGCCCACTCAAGTGAAACTGCTCTGCTCTCTGCCACCAAAAAAAAGAAGAGAAAAGCTAAATAAAAACAAATAAACAATGAGAGCAGCCAGTCGTGGTCTGCAGGCGGATAGATGGATGTGTGAATGCTGGGATAAGGGAGGGGAGGGACTGAGAGAGCCTGTGTAAATGAGCAGGGAGGTGCTATGGCCTCTGATAAAAGCGTCATAGCCAAGAGAACACGGCCAGCGCAGAGATGAGATAACAGCGGTCAAAAAACCAAGAGAGGGTTGTCATCTTTCAAGACTCATTATTTTAGTTTGCCGCTGCGTGCCTCTATAGGGGCAGTCTTTCGTAAATCCACACGGTAAGTGTGTCTGTCTGTACAGCTCAATCAAAAAGGCACATGTTTCCTGACCAGTGTGCTGTGAGAAATCATCAGGTCTGCCGCGGGAGACCAATTTCATTATCAAATCCTCAGATTATTATTTGTTTCATTGTATTGCTATTGCTTCAGAATTTGACACCTTAGGTCAGGGGTCTCCAACCTTTTTTACCTCATGAGCTACTTTTGTGTTACAAAAATGCCAGCGAGCTATACTTATACTTCAAAGAAACATGTGTAACTAGGCCTGTAGGATGGCCAAGATGGTCATTCAACTCAATAAAAGAAAATTAGAGTACTTCCTGGTTTATACTTTGCTATATTCTCCTAAATATTTGGAGATCAACAAAAATGCATCTAAAATGTGACTCATAAAGCATATGTAGAAATAGAAAGCCTTTGGCGAGCTACCGGTAGCTCCCGAGCTACTGGTTGGGGATCCCTGCCTTAGATACTAGGGATGGGTACCGTTAAACGATACCAGTGTGGTATCAAAAAATAAATTGGTACCAAAGCAATATTTTTCTTAAGAAAGCAAATTTGTCTGCCTGGTGGGTCTAGAGACTGCACTAAAGAAAGTGACTTAGGCGTTTCAGCTCAAATAAATGATAAAAACACTGAAAGAAACAGTGTTTTATTGAATAAATTACCATTATTGTGTTCAATTTGGCCCTGGAAATAAAAGGGTATTGTTTTTTGACAAAGCGTGTGTGGTTTTGTTCTTTTAAGTATTGGGGTATCAGATAAAACCCAACCGATACCCAACCCTCTTAGATACTGTTAAAAAAAACTAACCCTTATATACCTATCTAGAGTGTAAAATTCTCAATGTGCCATTGTTCACATCTCATACCTCAAAATAATCTCAAATAAACAACGTTTTGCTTAATAAGAGATGGTGCCGCAACCTATTTTGCCCTATTTCAGATCAGGGAGCGGAAGGAAGGGGGAAAAGTAAGTAGCGCACACGCACTGAAAGCGACCAGGAGTCTTTTGCGCAGGACTTATTTAGCTTGACACCGGTATTAGCCTAGCATTGCATTAGCATAGCCTACTCACTCTCATAGATGTGGAGTCATACAGTTTGAGCGTCCTGGACCTCCCGAAAATAACCCTCAACAACGTTCAAAGGGGAGTTGAGGGAAAAGGTCTTCAAACTGTATGTAACGAGTTTCATCCACAACTACAAGGGGATGTAGGCGATGCTAATACCGAAACCGGAAATTAAAGTAGCGCCCGTGGAGCTAGCGCTAGCTTGACTCAAACATTATGCACAGAGTCAATTGTGAGGCTTCACTCGTCCACAAAGAGTGAAACATAACCACAACAAAGTTTGCGGTAGTGCGTTTCAGGCTCCAGACGGTGTGTGTTTATCTGAGGAGAGTGTGGCTCGCTAGCTCTGTTTATTTCTTACAGTGAAGTGAAGGGACAGACAACTGCAGATCCTTTCAAGCCAGGACTCTGTTGCCTGTGGCTCTGGACGTGGCTCTGGACGTGCGCTGGTGCTGTATTTTTCTGACAACACACCTGACAAAGATCCTTGTTGCAGTGAGAGGATGGCACACTCTGCGACTAGCGTTCCAAAATATCACTGCCTGATGTCTGTCGCAGCTTGTCTTGTGGTCGTGCAACAGTTCAAGTTTAAATCTTTGTCCTGGTCTCATTTCTGTGACCATTTTGTGTGTTTTATGCAAGTAAAAAGTGCTACTATTTTTACCCCGGCCGAGCCTGGATGTTCAGAATGTGTTAGTTCTAACTTTCAGAATGTGACCCTGTTCAGAATGTGTTGGTTCTAACTTTCAGAGCCTTACATGCTCAGGCTCCTTCTTACATTAGCGATCTGATCCAGCCTTACACCCCTGCGAGGGCTCTGAGGTCTGTGGACCAGAATCTGCTGATGGTTCCACGCACTCGTTTTCGGACCAGAGGAGACCGATCCTTCCAGGCTGTTGCTCCCAGGCTCTGGAATGATCTTCCGCTCTCTCTGCGATCCATTGATTCTGTTGAGACCTTTAAAAGCGATCTGAAGACTTTTCTTTTTGCCAAAGCTTTTGCTTAGTTTTCTTTTGGGTTGTCTTTGATTTTGTGTTGTCTTGGCCTTGTTATTCTGTCTTTTATATTTGTACTTTTGTATATGTATTTTAATTCTGTTGTGAAGCACTTTGTGACTTCTGTCTGTGAAAGGTGCTATATAAATAAAAATTACTTACTTACTTACTTACTTACTTAGTGTGAGCACTGACTGCACATCTTTATATTATTCCTCGAGATAACTCATTTGACCCGAGTTTGCCACCCTTCCCCTCTGTTTAAATATCTATAATTCACTCTATCTTGTTCTGTTCCATAAAGAGCCATGAGGCCGACGTCTAGACACCGGCTCCCTTTACCCAATGCAGAAACACACGCCCCCAGTGCAATTAAAGCTGGTGTAATAAAAGGAAAATACATCACATTGATGAGAGGAGCGTTTCATTGACCTGGTGGGCACATCCACTTGATCTCACACGGCACCACGTTTTACAGCCGTCTTGTAAACGGCTTTAATGATGACGATATCTGTGATTATAATTACACGCAGTAAATTTAGCAAAGCATCTTGAGCAAAAAATCAATTTAGCGTTTGGTCGCCTTTTAACATCTGCTTGAGGTATTCGCCAGGCTTTCTGTAGTTAACGTGCTAATATGAAGTGCCTAACAACAGCGGAGGCAAAGCACTGCAGGCTGGGTTTAATAAATAACTAGACTGATCAAACAGCCCACAGTTAAACAGAAGATTATGGCTGCACCTGGAGATTTTCCATTGTGTGAGGGAACGGGGAAAGTAGGACGTCTGACTGTTGTAACTCAGCTGTGCAGGGAAACTTGTTGATAAAGTGGCAACTCACTGAGCCGTACCTACGGGCGCCATATGATGAAACGGATGCACATTATGAACGATACAACTCTGTATTCATCTAATGCAGTGGTCCCCAACCCTTATTGTCTTGCGTACCCCTTGGGCCTTTCATTTGAACTCAAAGTACCCCCTACTTCGATAGTTTTGCTGATTAGTGAGAAAGTGAGTGACTAAACTTCGAATTTATCAGTTCAAATATGCTAAATACTCTCAACTTCTCACTCTAGTGACTCTTTAAAAAAAATAGCTTTTCTTTGAACATAATAATCAAACATACAATTTATTTTTTATCTGAAATGATTCCAAGTACCCCCTGCTAAGCTCTCGCATACCCCCAGGCGTCCCTGTACCCCTGGTTGGGAAACACTGATCTAATGTACTGAGAATGAGAATTGGTATCACATAGGAATAATAAAGGCTTTAGAAAATGTCAGAATTCAAATACATATTATAGATGGCAGAAGTTTGCGCTTCTCTGGGTCAAACAGTGAAAAAATAATACAATCTTGCGGTTCCAGGATGTGTATCGAAGATTAGATTAAAAAATGTCTATCAATGTGGCGTATTTGTTACAGTTAATGCAAGTTAAAGATAATTTTTTTATACTAAAGTTAGGTTTGACCAAAGTCTGTCATGACGAATTCTTAGGAAGCGGTAATCCATATTCATATATTATGAATATGAGTCCAGGCAAAAGTTCAAAACTTTGAGCTTCGAGTGACAAAACTGACCAGCGCTGCGTATATTTGGGGAAATATCCATTTAAACTTTTCTAAAAAGTGTAATATTAGATTTGTGTTATATAATGTTATTCATGGCACATTATTTGTTTATTATTTTGGGTCTATTTAAATTGTACCTTGTTAATTACACTTGCCAGATTATTATTTTATTCAAGTTTTCTTGTTTCTCCTGCTCTGTGTCCTAAAAATGTTGGTGCCTCCCCTGTTTATGGTACAGCCTAATCGACTGACGCAGGAGAACACCAGTAAATGATCATATTGTAAGACTGGTGAGAACAAGTTTTAGGGGCTACGAAAGTATAAATCTGCTATTTCGTTTTTTAGATTGTAGTTGCCGTTGTAATTGGATTTCAATTGCAATGAGGTTGATTGTTTTGTTCTTTGCAATTGCAGTAATTTTCTAATTGGGACCATTCAAATTGCATTTTCTATTTGATCATGATGGTTCAGTTTCGGTTAATTTTGTTTCAGTCACAAAATAATATGTTTTATAATTTCCATGTTACATAGAAACAATCCATGTGAGACCAAAACTGGCAGAAGCAAAAGCTTGTCTGCCTAATTCTGCTTTGACTAAATATAAGTTACCTTACATGATGAACAAATGAAGATATACAATATGAGATTTACAATATTTGATTTACATGATCTCTCAAAAGTAGACCGGGAGATCCTCTTTTTAAATATTTATATATTTTTCATCTTTTTACTACTTAATTTAGTCCATTATTGAAGCCCCCAAAAATGATAAGCATAATTGTTTAAACTCCTTTCTAGCTTTAGGCAAAAAAAAAAAAAAGAATAAGTTCACAATTAGGATTATTCAACAAATCCATTAAGTATTTCAAGCCACTGAAAGATGCGGTATGTTCTATTATCCAAAGTTTTGTCTTCTTCTCTCGTGGTGCCTCGGCACAAGTGCAGGTAAACACGAGGATCAGCAGAGACAGAAGCACAAACAACATGTAAGTGTATAGACAGGAGCTGCTGTGCTCTTACCCTCCGTGCTGAGTCCAGGGCTGGAGGTGAACTGGGCCACGTCCACTATTTTGACAGCGAACTGTTGCCCCGTCTCTCTGTTGATGCATCGCCGCACAACGCTGAAGGGGCCCCTGCAGGACGCACAGGAAAGAGACATTTAATTACTACAGTTTGTTGGGACACTTTGTTGAGGCTCTCAGACTGAGCTAAAAAGGCGGAGGTGACAAAGACTGTAAGATGTATTAGAAAAATGAACTGTACATGATATTTTGACAAAGTATCTTGAATTTAAAATCAACATGACACAGCCTACTAGTCAAGATTATACAGCCATGCCCCTGTTGTGTCCAAAGCGGCAGATGCAGAAGTCTGATAATCTGAACCTTTGGAGACATTTGCAGCGCACCAACCAGTCATCAGATCGGGCTGTAAAAACCCAGTCTGACCCAACCAAAGCCTGTTCAACCGAGCCTGCGCACATTTTTACATTTGAGCCACAGAGCACTTTGCCATACTGCCAATTTAGCCCACTGTGGGTTAAAAACTGCCCTGAGATGAGGGAAATATTGTCTTGGTGTGACTCTGGTCTCCTCAGTGCGAGCTGTGCCTCTAGTATCGGAGTGCGCTGTGGCTCGGGTATCGGAGAAGTGGGATCTGCCATTGTAGACCGCCGGCAACTCTCCCGACACGCGCTCAAGTACAGACTTACAGGTTTACTTACAGATCCCCCACTCCACCCTACTATTTGAGAAACACTGGATTAGACTGTCAAAAAATACGAAAGGAGTTTTACAATTTTAAGTGGACATGCATAACAGGCAAATTTAACCTGATCAAAGAGGTGTCTTGGCAATGAAGTTATAGCTTATTTCATGTTTCCTAATAATGTAATGGAAATGAATTAACTACCCAAAAGAACTAACATATCTTTTTTCTCTTGTGGATGAAGGGCAAAATAGAAATAAACGGCACGACTGCATTAAACTTAAATTAACTACTACTGCTCCCAAAGCATTCGGAAACATGTCAAGTCAATACCATGATACTTCTCCCAGCAGCTTCCCCTGAACTACTTAAAGCTTAAAAGTTAAAGTTAAGATGTACACCCCAGAGGCAGGAAACAGAGCTCAGAGAACACACAGTGGCAGAGCGTGGGTTATTCTTGCTTGCGGTGCCCTCCGCTCTGTGTAGCAGCATGCAGCTTCATTTGCAAAGACCCTGGCTGCTCCCGGATTCTCATTTCTGAGGTAAAAAGTTCACACACTCAGCAATGCCTGGTTTGGGGTAAGTATATCATCAGACAAAGGGATAAACAGGGCCGCCCCACTGGAGCTTTGGGGGATGGCTCTTGACCAGCCAGCAGATCAAGGTTATTACAAAACAATACATAAGGAAGATGCTGTTTCTGCACCCACAGCACGGGGCTAATGGACTTGAACTGACCTGTGCACTCACTGCTAATGTACTACGGGCTCATGGAAGAACTAAAGGAAATGTGAAGTGTGTGGACTCTGGGGTTAGCATCAGGAGCCAGCGTTGAGCCAAACAACAAAGGATGGATCAAAAACACAAATAACAAAGGTGAGGATTACCACCAGAAGCGGCCACAATAAAGACAGGTTTATGATGCCAAAGCTGACCAAATTCAAAATGGGCAGGTTTGGCATTTTATGATAGTAGTAGCTAGTAAAACTATAGAATATATCTTGGAATATGCACAAACATGCACGATCAGACAGCGACTATGTGGCTTGCACACGATCCTTTGCTTTTTCCCACCCAGATGAGACACTGTTAGGCCCCTAGTGCTGAGTGCGGCTCGGGCTTCTGTTTGTGTGGGCTAGATCGGGGATGTTTGATGAAATATTAGCGTTGATATCGCAATAACTATTCTATTCAGTTAGCCTTGAGTTGTAGCCGTCGCAGTATAAATTCACCTTCCCGGTCTCCCCCTGTTCCATGCACAGCAAACACAGACGCTCCTTGTTTGTTCATAAAATACCTAAATGACAGCTCTTTTTATGTAGGTACAACTTTGAGTAGGAGAATAGCAGTCTACAAAAGCCACTGATAAACCGTGTGCACTGTTGGTAAAAGGCTATAGTGATATGACCCTATACAAAGGAAAAAATAAGTAAAGGAAGTTAGATAACAGGCCTAATAGATCTGGAGATGGGTCCCCAGCGCTGCACAGTCGTTTATAACATGTTCCTCCAGCGGCTCTGAAAGGCCGGTCTAATGCAGAAGACAAATGGGAAAATAAAGACAACTTAACTTAAGTCCTCCATTCTAAGTCCTAAGTTTCAACTTGAGCATTCTACCAAGCAACATTGTGTTTGAATATTTTATTTTGTGTATTGATTAGGCACTGCAGACCTGCAAACATTGAATTTTATGTCCAATAACAATAAAAGTGAACAATCCCATTTCCCCCAGCTTGCACGTTTGCTATACACATCTTTCAGACTGTTCTTTTGAGAAAATCTCCCACTCTATAGCACCCGACAAAAGACGAGAAATCCCACACCAAATATAAAAACAACACAGACAGCACCTGCAGCTTTAGAGTCAATTACCATCCCACTGCAAATTACAGCTGGAACAACCTCTGCCATAACCATAATGTGTGCAGTGCACCCACTTCACAGCTAAAGAAAGCAGCACCCCTGGCTACGGCAGACAGCGCCGGGGCTCAGCGGCAGCCCGGTTGTTGCATGTGTGTGTATATTTGTGCGTGGATGCCTGAGTGGGTGAGGAGCCTGAGCCATCTTGGGTGCACGAACAGAGACTGGTTGAACAGATGGTGATCAAGCAAAAGCTGCTTAGTGTCAGAGCGGAGAGGTAGGACGGTACCAAGCCCAAACATGGAGGAGGAGGACGCGCACATTCTTACCCACACACAAACGCAGGGCATGAATACGACGAAATCAATCCTTTAGGAGGGAAAATAAGGGCCGCTGAGGAGCCTTAATGATGTGGCGTTTCGCATATAGGAACACAAACGCTCGCTGTTGGTCAGTAATTAGGAGCTAGCATGCCTGGGTTTCCATAGTGCCACACCATGTATCTACATTAGATGCTCTATTACACGGATCCACCGTCACTGGTGAATTCCAGTCTTACTTTGAGAGTTTATTTAAGGTCCTTGGCATAGCAGAACATTTTTAAGAATCTTAAAGCATAAGCATAAATTAAGTATGCTCTTGAGTGGATGATCTATATTAAGTGTATAATGTATGTAAACTAAAAGCACTGCTGTAAAGTCAGAAAAATAGTCAATGTTGTGAAAGTTATGCAAATGATTGTAATACATTAAACAACATAAAGTTATTTCCACCAATAAATCAATCTACTTCTGAAATTGGTTTGTTAGTTAATTTGAAAAAGATTGACCGAACTGACACACAGAAACATCAGCACTTTACAATACGGCCCGGGAATTACTGGTAACTACTAGGTAATTACTAGGTAATTCGGGTTAGGGTTGGGGGTTAATTACCTAAGAGGTACTGGTAATTATTGTTTTTAGTGATAGCAATTACTAGTAATTACTAGAGTAATTACCTAGTAGTTACCGGGCTGTATTCTAAAGTGCTACCATCAATTTGAGAAGAGCTTTTAGGCCATATTGAAATGCATTTAGCCTTAATCACTAGGGGCATCCGTGTTTCATGATGTGTGACCTTAAGAGGAACATTTGCAGCACTATTGTTGCAATGTAACCAAACAAGTGTGATGCAAAACAACAAACCTAGTTTTCTCAGTTGTGTCTTCGCCTTTAGACTGTGAACAGCATTACTCCACCGGGAAATCTACCTTCACAGCCGAGAGGAAACACAAGCCTGCCAACAAGGAATTTGTGCTCTCTGCAGTCATACCTACATAAAAATCTGATATCCACCAACTCCGGGAGGAATGAGCTCCGCTTTAACTTTGGAGAAGACTGTACAAAAGGTGAAAGATCGCTCATTAGTAAAGCAGTCATGTCCCGCCGCGACCGCTATCTGTGCGCCAGCTCCGCTCCACTCGCCTCAACCTATGGCCGAGCCGCAAATGTCAGGCCTCAGTCGCGTCTGCACTCTCTACAACAATGAACACGGGGCCCTTGGGGAGATGGGACAGACGGCAAGAGGAAATGGGACATTTTCTCCACAGTGAGCGAAAGAAAAAGGCAACAAGTGTACCAGCCGAGGAATCTCTAATGTCAATCAAGTGACAACTTCAGTTAGACAGTGTATCACGGGCTGAATAGTGGATCACAGTACACAAAACAAAACAATGCCACAATTTGTATGAAATTTTGGTAATTTCAGATCACAGCTCGCAATTCCATGTGTAAGTGTATAGGTAACAAGAATGTAAACACATGTAAGTATATGGTGTAATAAAAGGTGTACAAGGTGTACCCAATAACTAATGTGCAAGTACATCATAACTAATGTGTAACTACACATGAGCACGGGCTGTAATCTGAAGTGAGAAGCTATTACCTGTAACTACACGAAACAAGAGGGAACAGAAGGATAAAGAGTAACTATGTGGAACAAGGGGAAACGACCCAATACGTAATATGCATGTACATCGTGACTTAAGTGTAACTACACATATACAGTACTTAGGTAAGTAATTACTTCCTTGTTACCTGTACACATGGAACTGTGGGCTGTGATCTAAAGTGTTGCTGAATGTTCTGCTTCTGCTCTTTCAGAAAACTGTTTCAGTTAACTGCAAATAAATAATTTTAAGAGGTATTTCTTTTTGCCTTTTTTCATTTATTATCTTCATCTTCAAGATATTTTGTACAAAATGTCATAGTTTTATCACAAATTCTGGGAAGGTCAAAATCACTCATTTTCATCTGAATTATACAGTGCATACAGTATATCCGTGGACCCTTCAGGCAGTGTAGCTTTTATTTAATTCAAACATATGGATTTCCTGTCATCATTTAGCAAATGTTCTTGCATGTTTTAATATATGTTGCATGTTCAGTCGACTCTCAAGAGCAGGCAACTCCTGATTTTCTCTTGTGCAAAGTAAGACAAGCAGTTAATAATTGCCACATCAGGCTCGTGTGGGCACCAAGAAACGTCTAAGAGGCGCGATGTCTCAAGCACAACGCCACAATGCCACAAAGTATGGAAGATTAGCTTTATTAAGTGCGTTGGCGCAGTGGAGGGGAAGGAAGGCAGATGGAGAGAGCGGCATGAAGAGGCGAAGAGCTTTGAAACGGCTCAAGTGGCGGAACTGGGCGCCGAGCGGCAGCACTGGTCCTCAATGAGCCTCAGCTGCGCGCCGCATAAGCCATTATGGACGTGAATACAAGTCAGCTGCACATGGACTATTCCGATGATTTCTGCTCTTTAGCCCTCCTCTGGAAAATATGGAGGACAGAGAGAAAGGAGACTCCAGCCCCAGGTGACACATTGGACCATGCAATATAGGGCTGCACAATTTTGACAAAAAAATCTAATTGCAATTTTGATATTATGTATTTATGTTATGCATTTTATAATTGTCTAGGCGTGGGACGAAACGGGCATTTTGTCTCACGATGCAATTCACAATATCACGATAATTATTTTGGCCGTGATTGCCGATACAGTATTATTGTTTATTGTCCCAGCCCTGTATTGTCAGCTAAAGATACTTCTAAAACGAATATTATATATTGCGGGTCTATTATATTTCAGCAGCTTCATGAAACACTGGAGACGTAAGGCAGAAAAAACCCTCATCCTTTGGGGTTAGGTTATTGGAGTATTTAAAATTGTGATGTTGATTCGATAGTGATTTATAGTGAAGGGACAAGGTTTACAATTGCCCACCTAAAACTGAAAGTTGCAGAGCTATGATGCCGCCCCCCATCCAAACATGTACTGCCTCCTGCATGAAGATTTACAGTGGTATCTTTCATAGAGCATATTCGGATTGGTTTATTATCAGATCTTTTATGCTTAGTGTGGGAAAAGTCATGTTGCCTCATGTTTTTCATTCACTGCAAACTATTTACTTGGAAAACAAAATACAGGTATAACGTCTCCAGGTTCGATTGGTTTCAGGTCTCAAAACCCAAAAAGCTGAGTAAAAAAGGCTGGATGGATGCATACCTTGTAAAAACCGCTCCGACTTTAGTCCACAAAGAGACTACATGTCTTACAGAATAGCAGAAACCAACACATTGTGGCCTGCCAAAGCGGACTGGTGGCATTTTGCTGCTTCTAATTTAATTTCATAGTACATGTTTTCCCCATAAGCCCATTTTCTATGACTGCATAACTCGCCTATTTTTATCCATATTAGTTCTGCTTTGTTGTCGTGGCCAATAAAATGATTTCTACCGCCAGCTTCGAGGCACAATAACATTGTCCCCATTCTGTGTAACTTTTATACAATATGGCATGGCAAAGTACAAGTATTCAAGTGCGGTTATAGGAACAAGCTTCCGGATTAGCCAACTACTCCCTCAAACAGGTTAAGTCGTTAAAGGTAAACATATTTGACCTTTGTCGCCATTTGAGGGCAATAATCACGTCATGACACCTTAATAACCTCTGACCTTTACACCATGTCCTCCGGATGACCTCTTGAAAAAGGGGTGTGGCTGTAACTCCAGACAGTATAACATCCTCTACAGTCCGAAAGCCTTGTAAGAAAGATTTTCCCTGCGGTTTCTGTCAACGTAACCAACCGGAATTTACTACAACATCAAAAAGATAGGGTGCCTTATATCGCCCGCAGCCTATGGGCGCCGTTGTGTGTGTGTTGCGGCAGTAAAAGGTGATTTGCGGAGCGCGGTCCTTCTCAACTTCGCAGTGCATGAATCACCCCTGGGTCTCATTTGGTAAATGTCAGCAGCTTTACGACACATGCAGGTCCTCAGCTTCGCACGCTCTCCTCTGGACTGATGCAAGACAATCAGACCGGCTACATGTCAGTCAGGTCCAGTTATTCAGGAATCAACATGAATCGTGCTTAGTCAGGCTACGATGGAGCTAAAGTACAAGTCAAAATGTATGTGCGTATTAGGGCTGCTTGATTATACACAAAATAAAAATCACGATCATTCAAAAGATTCTTTCTTTCTTTCTTCTAACAATGCCAAAGATGTGCAAATATATCAAGCATATTCACTTTGGGAAGAGTCTCTGAGCCCTCACACCTGCCCCCTGCTGGCCTGCACTCACCTGCACACTTCTGCACGTCGCTGATGATGACGTCATCGTGGTGCGCTGTCAAAGTGCAAAGTTAGCCGTTTTGGAAAATTCTAACTTAGCAATTTTTGTCACAAATTTTCAATGCGACTTATTTTAAAGCCCCAACCCTCCTCTTCACAGCCCTAGTGCATATAATTTTAAAATAAGCCATAAGAAAATTGGGCTGTAATTACTGGTTGACAATTAAAGTTTTGTTAACATAGGTTTTAACTAGATGTGCTCAAACTATCATCTACAGTGCAATTACTTTTATTCATGGAAATCCCCTTGAGATGCAATGTCTCGTTTGCAACGGTGACCAAGATAATATTGAAATTTTGGTTTGGAATCAGTGGTTTCGTTAGGGATAATTGTTCTCAGTCATTTTGACAGACAGGTCTGTAAAAAATCTATCGTGATCCATTTTTATCCTTTTATCCCATTAATTAATTTCTCATTATATACCTAGTATTACATATGAGAAAACACAGATTAACGGATAAATGGATGCAAATCTAAATAATTTCTCAACAGAATCATGGAAGATGAATTTGGAAACTACATTGTGTTCACAATTGTGGGTAAAACTCTCAAACGATGACTATGGCTTGATTTCCAATCCTTCCAAATGAAGGACAGCCTTCAACATTTTCAGAATTCAGAACTCAAAATATTCTGTGATCGACTGAGAATTTTCAATTAATGTAACCTCTGTTTGGAATTCAAACTTACAATATCAAGTATATCGAGTACATTTTTCTGCAATAACTGCTGCAAAAAATATTAATGAAATATTCTGTGTGTAATATAATAATAAAATGTGAAATCTCTCAAAAAAGATGTTCTTTTCTGAACTTTTGCAGATTTTTCCAGGACAATTATCTTTTTCATGACACAGCCATCTAAATCAACACATTTACCAGCACATTTTACATATTTTTTTATCGAAAACATATTGCTTATCGCCCTCCCCTACTTTTAACACAAAGCCACGTACGGTATATAAAAATCTGAACCAAAGATTTAAAAAATGTGTTGTGACTCGTTATTCTATAACAATATCAGACAATTCTTTCCTTCTTCCATTACATTTGTCTTGCTTGCATACAAAACAAATACAGACAAGCACATGACAACATGGCGGCAAAACCTCACAGCAAAAAGGTCCCAGATTACGTGGAACTTGCATGTGTGTGTTTCCCCCATCACCCTAAACATATTGTACATGTACAATATGCTAATCCTCCAACTAGGCCCTCGTAACCATGAATCAGCACTGTGGCTCCTAAATGTTCATAGATTTCCCCGCTACAATGGAGAATGGGTCAAATGCAGAGTTTCTCAAAGGGACAATAAAGCACACCTTAAGGAAAACAGCCAGGCTAAACTGGGCGTTAAGAAAAGACCGAAGTAGTTCAATCAGACACAGACATAAAAGTAATTAAAGCCGCAAGCGGCATTTAACGGCCCTCGCCGTAGCTCTGGCCAGAGGGGGCGCTGCGCGCCCCTTTCCCCCCCGATGTTAGATTACGGTATGAAAGACACTGACTTTATAACTTTTGTTGGTAAAACGCTGTCTGTGAAAACTGATCCATATTCCACCATGTTAAAATACAGGAATCGCAATGAATGTGC
>OMNZ01014765.1:1427-14420 GCA_900303255.1 Lesueurigobius sanzi | reverse complement strand
GGTAGATGGCTTGAAGAACACACACACACACACACACACACACACACACACACACACACACACACACACACACACACACACACACACACACACACACACACACACACAGCTGCGGCTTTCTCAACGAGGCAAATGGCCTATTAGTCTGCTTAAGTCTGTTTGAAACCAAAAACACAAGCAACTCTAATTACTTTTCAGAGCCACTTAAACCATGGTCTACATTTGAATCAGCCGCACATTGTTCTTTTAAATGCTTTTGTTCCAAACTGAACAGCAGCAGGGTTCAGGCTCCACAGGTTCAATTTACCTTCTTTCTCAAAGTTAACTCCCGCTGACAACAAATGAACATTTCTCCTCAAGCAGAAAGACTCATACAAGGCAATTATTCTTGTACTTGGCTGTAGCCCGCTTTGTTACAGACCACAATTAGAAACAATCTGAGGGAAAAATTAGTGGTGCATTGATATATGGACCTTAATAAATACATGTCAATTAATATAGTGTATGTCGAGTTATGGCACATTAATTAAGACATAATCATGTCAGAAAATTATATAAAATTAAAAGTTAGAAGAGACTTAGAGAGTGTGGCCTCTGAAGTAGATAGAAGAAAAATAAACGATTCTGTATAGGGCCAAGCCTGAGATTCAAGACACAATGAATGGCAATAACCTACTGTGTACAGTATATACAAACATGAATCATTAAACTAATCGTAGTTTCAGTGAGGGAACTTGGTGTATAGTTGGTCATTAAAGGTGCATTGTGGAACATTTTAAATGAAAAAAAAAAAAAAAAATCTTCAGTCTTCTGCTTGATATTAGTGCGTATTTGACCTCTTACTGACCCAGTGGCTGTGTGTGTGGTTTGATGGCACTTTAACTTTTTCATAGGGGGCTTTATGATATTGTTTTAGGGTTTCTGGTAGAGCTAATGCTAGATGGTCGGCTTGGGAGGGACAGTCTGTTGTAAAAAACAAAAAAAGTTTAGGAACAGGGATATTGTTATGGTTAGATTTAGAGTTAGGTTTAGTTATAGGTATATTTTCAGACAAACCAACTCATAAATCTATCCAAAATTACAGTAGGCCATGCTTCCCGAGGCGACTATCTAGCACTAACCTTCTGGTAGGTTTTCTCTGCTGATAGAATTTCAAAATCCAAATAATGGATAGGAGCCAGGTTTTAAATTATGGTTTAATTTTATTGACATATTAGTTACAAAGATTTGTTCAGAGGGGATTTTTGTTATTATTAGTGAACAAATCTGTAAAAACAAAACATAAAAACAATCAAATTTTGCCTTGATTCTTGGTTTCAAAACTCAATAAATTAAATATGGTAAAATTCCTGATCCTAAAAATATTGTTAAATATTGTATAAGACAGCAGCGTTTGGAGGCTGTAGGTGCTACTAAAGTGGAGATCTGTTTGCAAGCGTATAATAAAAACCTTATTTCGAGAAAAGAGGCTTTCAAATGTTGTAACCTCTGCGCATGCACGTGTATATCTCTGCTGACTTTTGCCACTGGCGTCTCCCAGGATGGAAATGACCATATAAGGATTACAGCGTCTTGTTGGTTGCATGAGTTGCATGGGTCACGTGGATACCAAACATATCAATATTTGTGGACGAATCCGGGAAACACAGCTGATGGCGTAATGGTGGAGCCAGACACATGACTCGACTAAACATCATAAAATAACCAGTGAGTTTGGCTTATTTTTTACTTTGGCATTAAAAAAAATATTGTTTTCACATGCCGTATCTGTATCTGTGTATAATAAACTGTTAATAAGGTCATCGATGGCAACAAACAACAAACAAAACGCACTGATGCTTTCTTAACCTTTTTTTCCCCTACAATAATGAGAGTATTGCATAGATGCTGCCTGTCTGTCTCCCTGTTGACCTTTCGCTTGCGCTCATGTGAGAGGCAGGACGGGAACATCTGGCACCGATACAGATGCTGGGACCTGGGCAGAAGTGACCCTGACGTAATGTGTGTGGGAAGCACACTTCCTTCCGCGCTAACTGTAAATGCTGTTTTTCCTCATTATCAGACATGTGCACAATCAATGGGAAAATGGCAGGCGTTCAGGAATAGAAAACTGCCGCTGATTGCACGGGTTCAAACAGATGGGCCTGTGGGTGTGAAGGAGCCAATCACTAAAATCAATGTTGTTGTTTTTTCTGCCTTTGTCTTTGTGTGGTGGAAAGTCTTTGTATGCTACATACTGCAATCCAAGGATCTGAGAGTAGATCCTTACCAAACTGGCCACCTGAACTTTGAAATGCTGGGTGCAACATACGTTTTGGGGAAGTGAGAGAAGGGGTGGGAACAATTCGACACGATACGCGATACATGCCGATAACAATAACCTCACCATTTGCAGATCCTGCGAAAATCAATATACTGTATATTGCACATAATAACATCACTATTTTTAAGAGGCAAGAGCCATTTAAAAAAATATCTTTTTCAACATTTTTACTATACACTCCATAATTGTTTATGATTTGTTTTCAAGTGCATTGCTAATTTTTTTCTTGAATAATGACAGATCACATTTACATTTAAACCATTGAGTGTATATTATTGATGGAGATATAATTGGCTAGCTCTGGTTGAAGCCATGCTAAGCATAAGGGGCTGTTTCCGGAAGAGCCCATTCACTTACTTGTTAACTTTTTGGCCCCTCTTTAAGTGCTTAAAGTGCTTGTCTTACCACGCACTACACCATCCTTCTCGTTCTCTGTCACATATCTTAATATGGGTTTAACATGGCAGCGGTTCAAATGCTAGCATGAATGGGCTATATCTGTTTCCAAAATAAAGAAATTAACCTCAAGTTAATTTTATTTAAATTATAAACACTATCATTAAAAGCTATTTATTTGTGTGACAGTGTTTGGTCCAAGTTTTTAACACATTGAGTGCCAAAAACTAAAACAATTTTTTTTTTTTTTGGTTGTATTTTTTTTTTATGAAACTAGACACTCTAACACACCTTATGTGTGATTTTGGGAGCTCTGTGATGAACAGAACAGAAATAAATGATGAACAAATCTTGTGAAAAGTCACTGATTCTGTACATTTCGTCTGGACATTTTAACTGTTTCTAGAGTAAAAATAGTGATTTTGAGGAAAACAGCCTATTTTCATCTTAACTTTTCTCAGGAACCGAGGCACGTAGAAATAAACGGTTTTCACCCACTGAGAACTTAGAGCTCACCTTTCAAACGAGCCATAGTATGTGGCCATAGCCATAACATAGAATATGCTGTGGTGCTACAAATATCATGAAAAATGGTCTGGATTGCTGGCACTCTAGGGCAGTGTTTCCCAACCAGGGGTACGGGGACCCTTGGCGGTACGCGAGAGCTTAGAATGGGGTACTTGGAATCATTTCAGATACAAAATAAGATCAAATTGAATCGTATTTTTGATTATTATGTTCAAAGACTGCTCGGACTGTTGCCTCCGCGACCCGACCCCGGATAAAGCGGAAGAAAATGGATGGATGGATGGATGGATGTTCAAAGAAAAGCTATTTAACTGTAAAGAATGAGAGTTTGAGAATATTTCGTATAGCCTTTTTACTGATAAATAGAAGTTGTAGTCATTCATATTCTAACTAATCATCAAAACCATCAAGATAGGGGGTACTTGGAATATAAATAAAAGGCCCAAGAGGTACAGAAGACAAAAAAGGTTGGGAACCACTGCTCTAGGGGATACAGTAAATCCCAAAACAGCGCGGCACTCAATGTGTTAAAATGGCAGTGCTGCCCTCTACTGTCCTGACTGTATTATTGACCATTACTCGCCTCTGCTTACTGTGAAAGCAGCACTGCAGCCTCATTAATACTCATGACGTTGTTAACTAATATGCACGACGTCATCAAAAGTATCGATATTAGCATAAAAAGTATTGGTATCGTATCGTGCTGCAAAATACCCCAAATCTGTGTAGTGCTTTTCACATGACACAGGGAATACTGTTTTTCTTTCAGTCCACAGCTGGAGGTGGTAAGCTAGGTAAATAAATACTGCAAAAATATTTCATTGACAAATAAGTAAAAGATATAGAGATGATAGTAGAACAGCAGTAGCAGCATCAACTGTGGGAACAAAAACTCTCCCGGGTCCAAAGTGTGTAATTTGCACTCTTCCGTAGTAATAGTTTTGGTTGTAGTAGCACACAGAAGTAGAAGTGGTAAGTAGCATTAATTGCTTGACACGTTGCAGCTCGGAGCATTGACAGTATCACAACAAATCTGCTGCCTATTGTGTCAAACAAGGCTGCGTTGTGTTGTCGGCTGTTACTCATGCAAATGAATGTAAGCCTGTTTAAGCCATCTCCAGTTCAGCTCCTGCCCCTGGGCTTCTGCATCGGACTTATTGTTTATTATCAACCATTGTGAGGGTTCCCAAAAGGAGAGCTACAGTAAAAACAACAACAACCAACAGGGCGGCACAAAGAAGGCAGAGCTTCGCCGCAGCAAGTATGTGGGATGGCAACGTTTCTCCTAGAAAAACAACATTTAAGAACAAAAATAAAAGATTCGCCAGGGACACCGCATAAGTTGTGTAGTGATAAAAGTGATGACCAGTGTGTGGTGTTTAGCAGTACATTTATTGAGTCTAAATAAGTAGCTAATGTTTCATTCATTAGAGCATTATGTATCTCTCTGCCTCTGCCCTCTCGCTGTTGGTCTGAAACCAGATGATACCATATAGCTAACCAACTCTGTAAGCTTAATATCGCCAAAATAATACCCCCATAAGTTATTATAAATATAAGTTGACATGTTTTACAACCTTTTACAGTATAAATACAGTTATGCTCTCAGTCATCCATGAATTCAGGCTCCAGTAGTTACACAAGCTGGCCGTAGCCCTGGAGAGCAGTGGTAAAATGCATACTGCTGACTGTTGTTATGAATCTGTGAAACCCTGTCATGTCAGTGTCTGTGATACTTAAGGGCAATGGACATTTTTCCAATATTGCATCGTTGCGTGGCATCCCAAAATATATTTCAACAACTCTTAAAGCTATAGCTCTATAACAGAATCTCACTAATATGCTTAAAAATAGGCGGCCTCCCACACACAGAGCCTACATTGTGGAACTACACCAACATTCAAGTCAAAACAACAGTACAACTTCCTAACCCGGCTGGTGTTTTTTGTCTGTTTTTGGAGGAGCAGCGGCAACGTTGATTCTGACACGACTGGAGGGGATTCAGACGCCGAGCCGAGCCGAACAGCCTTCCCACTTACTTCTCTCAAATGTTGCATTCCCAGAATAAATCCAGACATCTTCAGCCAGTGAGCTATGAGGTGGCAAAGGCCTCCGCATGCTAACTCCCCCTCACTTGCCAATTTTACGCTCCTCTTTGAGCTGCCATGAGCTTTCAATGGAAAACGTCAACACCCTTAAAATAAGCACAGCGCCGCCGCCGCCGCTGCTGCTGGACCGCGCTTGTGTGCTGGCGCGGACGCTCGCAGGCACGTATACATGCTTTAGATTCACGCAAGTGCAAGGCAAGGCCCATATACTTCACCAGAGCCAGCTATTTGGACATGTAATACAGCCAAAACAACCGGCAAGTGCGCTCAGGTTAAGTGAGACGTCATGTGCCACTGAATAAAGGCCTTCAGTTTATGTTACTTTGATTCCCTGCCATGTTGCGAAATCAAACGGGGCTGAAAGAAAATCCTGCTTACACTGTTGCTGTATGCAATCTCCCTTCTTTCTGCAGCGGCTGGTCTATAGTCTTTTCTATGTCAGATGCCCTTCCTGACACCAATCCATTTATTCAGCTTTGGGATGAGCTCATGCGCCGCCTTGGCGAAGTTCACCGGGGCTTTCTGTCTCTCCAGAACCTGCTCCAGGGCGCAGTCCAACTTGGCCGCAGTCAGGGCAGAGACAGGCGGGCTGTGCAGGCAGACAGGGAGGGCTATGGGGAACATGTCACTTTTACTCAACTCATTTTGAATTTGAACAAGTTTGTTTGTTTGTTTGTTTGTTTTGTTTTTAATTTTCATCTCACAATCCACAATATATGCACTAACACAGCACTAATAGCAGAGGGAATAGTAGCGGCATCAGAGGACACAACATAATGCAACAAGTTAAGTCTATTTCAGAGGAGACAATTTTATTTTTAACACACAATCTTTCACCTGCAAAAAAAAATACATTTCCTAATAGTCACAAAAAGCTTTCTCCATAGAATTTGATGGGAAATTGTAAATCCAAAAACCGTTTTCTCAAAATCCCCTTTTCTTGCTCTTCACTAGCACCTACAGGCACCAAATGTTCCAGGCTTGTACTTATCTATATTTACTGAAGGTTTTTTTTTTCAGAGGGATTTTGCAATATCTACTTCCGAGCCTGATTTATTGAGTTTTGAAACCCCAAAGATATATGTGATATTTCATTTTTCATAGTTTTACAACGTTTATTCAAATCTTTGTACCGTAGTTAACATGTCATCTAAATGAAATCATAAATTCACAACTGGCATTATTATTATTTGGTTGTGAAAAAAACTTTAAATGAAAGAAAACTTGCAATATACATTTATGTCAGTAAACAGCACCACAGCATTTAAATGTTGTCTCTATTCAGCTTATATGTACGTTCCTGTCTGGATGGGTTTTCTTCGGGTGCTCCAGGTTTCCTCCATCAACCCAAAACATGCACAGTACCCTCCCGCCAGGTGATTCTCACAAAAAACCTCGACATTAGCCTCGATGGGTGCACTGTGGGCCTTGTGGTTTGCCTCAGCGGTATCAAAGACGGTGTCAAATGCAGAATACAGACTAAAACTACACACACTGAACTACAGTATGTCTCTCTGAACAAACAAAACCCTAAATAGAGCGAACAGAAATATATTGTCTCTTAAATTGAACCCAAAGACAGCAGATGCAGATTCTAATTCAGCATCGACCACGAGAGAAACACTTGGCTCTGGGCGAAAGTAAATCCAACTGTTGATGCATAAAATAGCTCACATAAACATGTACCGGACATCATTCTCACGGCTTAAAACAAAACCTGATTTGTGATTAACATAATGGAGTTACTGTGCACCATAATAGCTCTGATGGTATTTGTCTGTGTCTTCCCTGACGCAGCATCTTCTACATAAACGTAATGATGTCACATTTGTCTGGTCCCTCTGACACAGTGAAGCCCATGATGATTTCTCTGATCTAATCACCCGCTCAGCGAGTGCTGTTGACTCAATAACAGCCTTTGGAGTCAACTATTGAGCGGGTAATGGCAGATGTATGAGAAGAGAGTATAAATAATAAGTCATGTGAAATTGAACATGTTGTAATATCTGTCTGACTAATGGAGGAGAGATACAGTGAGGTCAGCTGAGGTAAAAACTCTGCCTAGAGCTAAATGTTTAGACTCACTTTTAGAATAAAAAAAAACTTGCATTTCTTGTTTGAAAAACATTTAGAAATCATCTAACTCTACATTACATTGTAGGATGAGTTGTAGTGTAGTGGCAGAGAGGTGAGATTAATATAAAAAGCAGAAAGTAGTTCTTGCTCTGCATTAACCGGCATGAACGTAGCCCCACAGCGCCTCTGGTGGCCACTTCCAAGGTGGCCCAGACCACTTTTGTCTTAACTACTGAGAAACGCAAACCTGTGGGGGATGCCTCCCCCCAAAACATACCGCTACATGGCCTTTTCTGTTCCACTCTTATGGAGAGACAGCTATAATAATCATCTTAATGTTTTAAGACCCTTTTTTCAAGAAGCCTTGACATCTGAAGCTGCACTGAGTAGAGTAGAGGAGTTGACATGCCATTAGCCCGTGCTTGCATTAACACAAAGACAGTTTAAGCTTGATAATAATCTAGGGCTGAAACAACTAATCGTCAGCTAATCGATTATTGAAATAGTTCTCATCTATTTTAGTGATCGATTAATCGTTTCTGGGATACACAGACTCAGACAGAGTATGAATTACATCAAAATGTTGTATTTTCTCTCCCCTCTATTAAGGACATGTACTCCACCCGTCTCACCCGCAAAGCCATCACAATCGCCAAGGACCCTTCGCACCCATCACACAGTCTCTTCAGGGTGATGCCTTCAGGGAAGAGACTGCGGAATCTACGGGTCAGTTCCAGTCGACTGAGGAACAGTTTTGTACACAGGGCCATCGGGAAGCTGAACTCTCTCCCCTCCCTCCCTCCCCTCTTTCCCCTCCCCTGCTCCACAATCAAGGATGAGAGAAACATAATTTCGAACCATTCGAATGGTTTGACAAATAAATAATCTTGAATCTTGAATTTTTTGTTGTCTCTAAAGGCATTGGTTATAAAAACAATTGCCAAGTATTTTAGCTCTGATTGTTCCAAATATGAGATGAATCTCGGACTATAATCTAATCAGAGCAGAAAGAGGACTCTCTCGCTCTCTCACTTTCACAACCCCAGACTGAATTTTAGAGGTTCTTAGCTTGCAAATGAGGAATAATGTGTGAAACTTGTACAAAGAGCATCCTACAGAGGTTGGCCACTACTGTCACTTTCCACGCACCTTTTGCCGCCAACCAATTAATTGATTAATCATAAAAATAATCGGTCAATAATAATCTCAATAATCGTTAGTGACAGCCCTATTATAATCTACTGTCCTGAACCGGGATGAGGCTCATTAATATGACCTTAATGGTTGTATCTGAGGAGGCTGTTGAACCTCAAACCATCAAACTTTTATGACTTCTGAACGACAAACACACAGCTACTCGTTCACACTCACAGTTACTGCAGTCACTCTGTGTAATGTAAAAACACCAGAGAGCACATGTTAAACACTTAAAATAGCAGTTTAGCAATTAGTTCATAGATTGGCTACAATTTGTGGGGGGACGTAAGAAATCATTTTTCTCTCCAGCTCCTGTGATGAACAGAGGGGACACAGTGGCATCTCATATCAACATGTATGCATATTCAAAACTTCATCTTGGCATCTCTGGTATGAACAACTGGTGTTGGGCTAACTGCCACGACAACATCGATAGCAAATAATAAATTAATTCTCAATCATTTCTGTTCAGAGCTATCACCACCTACATTGCAGAGTGACACCATTTGAGTGAATCATGCTGACATTCAAAACCCTAGATAAATTTGCAGCTGAACAATACAACACTCAGAAGCCCCATGGAGGTTTTTAGACACATCCTTCTCATGTGCCAAAGTCACGCTTTTTTTATCCTCAGTGTCGCACAATTAAACAGGAGTTTGACTTTTTTCGGATCTCTTGCACACAATATTATCTTCTCACTGTCTTTTGTGGTGTAAAGTTTCCTAATTTCACATGTGCATGACTTTTCTATCGATCTCCTAGTTACCGGATATAAGTGAGAGTAAAATACAAAAGCGTTGACGTGATGACACATGCTAATCCATTTAATTGTTGTGTGAACAAAATATTTGGATTTGGAAACATTATTTGCACATAACTTCCCGCTACCTTTTGTTTTCTATCTGCCAGTTATGATTATGATGATGATATTATGAAATAGTAAACAGTGGGGCTGCTTAATACATTGATCTTAATAGAACCTAATAAAATGTTTTAAAGTGCCTTATTTAGTTCCATTTTAGCCCTGTTTTGGTCCTGATTTAGTGTTTTGGCACAATTGCTGAAAAACAATCCGTCCCCTATAAGTTTCTATTTGACATTTTGGTCTAAATTATTCACTTATTCACATAGTCTTGTTCCTGGACCCCTTCTGTGTACTATTTTGAAGGTTTTTCTGAGCAAAAACACATTACCCAATTCCATTATTTGTTATGAGTGTCTCAGAACTAGGATGAAGAAAGAACCTTATAATTGTAAGGGGAAGGAAATACTTGGAACATGCTGTTGAAACTGTGCAAGCCTATAAAACAAATACTATATCTACTGCCAGCAACAGTTTTATGAAGCTGAAATATAATAAATGGTACCGTGATGTATAATAGCTGTATAGTTAGAAGTATATTTCGCTGACAATAGGGCTGTGACAATAAACAATGATAATGGTGATCGCAATGATGATGTTCATAATCATGGCTTATGAAGAGAATTGCCATAAAACCATGGCTCCAGAGCACATGGCTAATATAAGGAAAGTGACATACATAGTTCAGCTACACCTGACGCAAAACTCAAGAAACTGTGAAATAATTATTGTGATATTATTGTGAATCGCAATAATTTTGTCCATAATAATTGTGAGACAAAATTCCCATATCGTCCCATGTCTAGATAATAAAAAGGTAAAAATACTCTACATAACATACACATACATATGTAATATTAAAATTGCACACCAAATGTAATTTATCGCAATTTCTGTCCGAAAAATCAGGTTTTTTGTCAAAATCGTGCAGCCCTACGATGAGAACATGCTAACTCCACACAGAAAAGCCCGTCCAGCCTTCTTAGGGACCTTCTTGCTGTGAAGCACAAGCGCTAACCACTGTGCTACCGTGCCGCCAAATTCAAATCTTTTCTTACTTTGATATTGACATTTCCACCCACCATAAATGCCGTCACTGTTAGCAGAAATAGTTGAAGTAGTAAAACTAATCTATGACTGTGTAACCAGTCTTCTAGGATTTCCTCCTTTTGGGCTGGAATAGGTCTTAAAGTCCCCCAGTAAACCATATCCTTTAGAGCTGGATCTCACTGTGGACTGCCAAAGTCAGCACATGGACCTTTCATGCAGCCCGTAAACAAGAGGCCAAGCTGTCACCCTCAATCACCATCACAGAGAGAATGAAATGAAGCCATTAGGCGTTTGAAGCACCGATCCACTTTTACACACACTGTCAATTAGAGCAGCAGCCTCTCACACTGTGTTTCATATCTATCCATTTATTATGTAATGCTAAAATGACACTATTAGCCATTGATCAGTGAAGTTTATTTCCTCTGAGAGTGAACATGTGCTGAAATGGATTTTGTGATTCAGTCGGCACAGTCGGGGTGAGTGAGGGTGCAAAACGCTCAGACAGGAAGTTCAGGGGGCACTTTAGGCAGCAGCAGTGTGAGCGGAGAGGGGACGGGCACAGGGAACAGGGGAGATGAGCCACGCTGACACCTGGCGCTCCAGATGACTACTCCGAACCCAGATGGACGCCTCGCATGTACACGCACACGGGCGCCAGGCAGTTCACACTTGTCATAAATGCATATTGTACGCATATTTGCTGTAATAGGACAACATGGATTCAATATTTCCCCAGCTAAAGCTGATGTCCATAAATACATTCAGTCCCACTCACACAGAATAACCATAGAATGTCATATGAGGTCTCAATTAGGGTATTATCTACAGTGAAGGACAGTGGGTTTTGTGTGAAGCAGAGATTAAAGGGACCCCATGGTGCATCTCCCCTGCCCTGGTCTCAACACCCCTCGCCACCTGTCATTACCCTCACAATATGGCAGACATGCTTGTCAATTTTACATCATTCTTTCTCACGTTCAATTCACAGATAACAAATCATAATCATTAAGTTGAAGTGAATCAAATTCATAGTCTGACCCTCTTACCTCCAGAGCAGCAGAGGGCTTCTTCTTCAACTCCTCACATTTACGGAACTTGCAGATCTGGTGGCCTGTTTTTCGGTTTCGGCAGCTGCTACACTGCTCACAGTTAATGCGCCGCCGGCAGGGTGGGCACATGCCGCAGCGTTTCCTCTTCTTTTTACCGGAGTTGATGGCAGAGGCCAGCTCACTCTGAGCTGGGTAATCAGCCAGACCTGCCATGTGCAATGCGCTGTCCGCCAAAAACACCCCGGCCGGCGTCATGATGAACAGCCCCGGGTTGAAGGGGAAGCCACCCCCTACTCCATATGGGAAGTCCACAGGACCCCCCACGGCGTCCGGCACAGACGTACCCTCCAAGTCGCTCGCCCCAGAGCCCGCGTCCCCTACTCCCACTCCCATGCCCCCGGGTAGCAGCATGTGCTCCATCCCAGCCCGCTTCAGCAGGGCCGCTGCCTGAGCAAAGTGCAGCAGGCCATTCTGTCCCTCCAGAACCTGCTCCAGGGTGCGGTCCAATTTCCCCGCTGTCAGAGCAGAGACAGTGGGTTGGGGAGGAGCAGGTGGAGGGGGCTTAGGTTTACTCTCACTACTGTCCGTGTGTCCATTGGTAGTGGCCGAGGAGACGGCTGTGTACTGGGACAGGGTGCGCGAGTTCTTAAGGCTCCTGTTCAGAGGCGCACTGATGATGCCACTACGGTTCCTCCGCTCTACAACAGGAGAGTCTGCTTTACTTCTACCTTTGTCCAGCTCATCTGTCCGGCCCCCCTCCGACAGCCCACTAGACATGGTCCAGAGCGTAGGTGTCCGGGATGGGGGTGAGGGTGGAGAGGGGGCAGGGCTGAGCGAGGGGGAGAGATCTCTGCTGCGTCCGTTCTGCGCTGGTGAGTGAGACGCTCACCTCCACGGGTCAGTGTAGTAGAACAGAAGGCTCCAGGGCCCGACGACCGCGCTACGACTCAGCCCTCATCCACGGTCAGCCATGGACATCTGCAACTTCACACAAGGACACAAAGGACACACGGGTTACAAACTCAAGAGAACATCAGACATATCCTCCATAAGATCTAGAATAACACAGGACTCATATACAGTATGTCTGAACATATTTATGATTTAATAGTTGGCCAATAATAAAGCAATTCATTCCTTTGGATTATTTATTTCATAGTTTGCCAAAATAAGTCTAGCCTGTGTATGGGGTCAGGAGGGCAGAGGGACCTTAGGGGAAGTACCAGCGCATAGGACCATTATTACCAGATTTGCATAACTCCTCGTTTAAGAGACGTGTGCATCTCGTCCCCTGACCTGTCCGTGCTCATAAACAGCCGACCACCTCCCACAGAAAGGCTGAGGAAATGGCTGGGCCTGTCCTTATATGGCAAACAAAGGCGGCGGGAGGGGTGTGGG
>OMNZ01014763.1:2033-13342 GCA_900303255.1 Lesueurigobius sanzi | reverse complement strand
GTTGCTTTCCTGTTTCTACCGTTCACATTATTAGCAGCGCTTTAATACAAAAACCAAGCAGCTTTAGCAGAAATTTGTCCCACCATCCTTCTTCCAACTGAAAAATGCACTTGGAAACCATGGCAACCAAGCTATTTCAGAAATTGGCCATTAGCATCATCATCTTGATTATTATCACTGTTTAACCATTTTAACACAGCCTGTATTTCGTCTTGCTACTTCCTTGTTACCATCATCATCTTTTCAGCGGACTGATGTGTGAGCCCTGTTGAGTGAGGTGCGTTAAAAATATTCAATGTCTTCTCTGTCAGCACATACTAAGCAGGAACTAATGTCTAATAATTTTCGCATAGAAGGTGTCCAAAAGTGGAGACAATATTCAAAAACATGTGCGTGATATTGCCCAGTAGAAAGGACTTTTAGCCATGAGAATAATATGGTTTGTAAATCCAAGTACAACATTTTTTGAGAAAATGTCATTCAAAAATGGTTTCTCTTCCATAGAGCTGTATTAGCACCTGCTCTAAACTGAAATTGAATTCTATAACATGAATGTAACCTATTAAGCATCTTTACTGTTGACACTCGTATCAAAGCAGTTCTGCTCATTTAGCAAATCCCTTTCACTTCCACTTACCCATGTTTGTGCGATCATTAATACCAACATAAACGGCCTAATTTCATACAAACATGCTCTCGCAGCCTCACACCTGTGTCAATACTCCCTCCGTTTATTTAGCTTTAGCTTTGAGCTTAAAGAGTAGCAGTTTTCGTCAGTGCTACAAAGCCTTGCGCCTGGGGGTCTGCGTTGAATAAAGATTACATGTGTCGTTATATTAAGGTGGTGGCAGCTCTTGTTAATATGGGCCGACATACATTTTACATGAGTTTTAGCAGAGTGCGACTTCTCAGAGGTTCTGCACTTCATTTACAGCATGGACAGAATTAATTAGGTAAATGTCTAGCAGGTTAATGGCTTCCTCTTTTTGCACCCAAGTGTTTTTTTCCATCTCCAGATTTGTCTTAATACTTTCATACATCAGCCATTTATCTGAAATGACATACATGCTCATTTAAAACAATGGCACTTTGTTAAAATATGCAGCGTGCACTGGGGAGTACAGGGGAGGGGTGTCGCTAAGCCTAAGGTTAAGTTGATTAATTAACAGAGATATAGATTAATTAGCTGTGGTGACACTTTGATCTATGGGAGAGGGTCCATATGTGTCGTGGACTCTGTTGAACAGCAGGCTAGATCCTATGATGGGGGCTGCGCGGGAGTGAGCTCTGAGTGGCTTGTGAGGGCTGTTAACAGGAGAGGATAAGCAAATAGGTTGGCTAACTGTTGACCTTTGTTACATGTGTTTTCATTTGGGTGAATAAAATAGACATGGCTCAGTACTTAAGTGCGGTGAAATGGACAACAGCAGAGGCCAGTAAATAGAGCTGGGTATCCATCTAAGGCAGACATGTCATACTCGAGGCCCGCGAGATGATTGCATCTGGGCCGCGACCAGTAGACCATACATTTCTGAGCATGTCAAAAAATAAAGTAAGTCTCTAGCCCATTCCTGTCAGGAGTTATGGATGTTTATAAAAATAACCAAAGTGCTCACTCTGGCCGCTAGGGGGCAGCAAACATTAAAAATGGAAGGCAAAAATTCTTCAGTCTTCATCTGTACTCTGTAGTTGAAGTGTAGGACGAAGTCTACAGATGAAGACTGAAGAATTTTTGCCTACGATGGACAACTCCTGTACGACTGAGAACCTACACAAATTAAAAATGGAAGGAATTCCACACCTGTCCAGCAGAGGGCATTGACACTGAACCATTATAAAAGCTACAAAAACAGAAGGTGTTCTGTCACTGGTAAAAGTGTTGTTTTTTGTGTATTACCAATTAACAATTATTATTATCTATTAGGCTACAGTCCTGTAGGGCTTTGACCAATTTTAAAATGTCAATTGATTGTGCTGAATTATTACATTGCTAATTATTATTATTGATTCATTGAAAAAAATGTGTTGTCACCAGTATTTTCCTGTTTGCAATATATGTGGCCTGCGACCGACCATCGTAGGTGAATTTCGGCCCTCGACCCAAATGACACCACTGATCTAAGGCAAACAAGTTCCATTGCATGTGTCTGTGTGTGACTTCATCCATAGGCGCCGATACAGTGGGTGCTCCGGGGCTCGAGCACCCATGGAAAATACTGAGTCCATGTGTGCCAGACAGCCAGTAGCATAAGCGCCGAAATGATTCAGTAGATTTAACCTGTAAATCTGTCTTTTTTTGGCTTGTTTGCTCACACTTGTGGGGCGGGGTCGCGAATATTAGATAAATCCCCGCACAGCCGCTATCTGAATACACATCCCCGCTAGCTCAGCGGGCTACACCAGTCAACAACATACCCTTAAGCACGAGGTTGCTGGTTTGACCTGCAGCCTCGCCAATTTTTTTCAGTGAGTCTGACTGTGCAGCCACAGGGGAAAACATAAATCAGCGCCAATGACTTCATCATTGCCTAAAAAATACTGAAAACATTTGTTATATGGTGGTTAAAAAAAGTGAACAAATCTAGTCAAATAAAACTTTGGAAATACTTTATAATTGCTGATGTTGTAAATACTTGCAATTCATCAAAACAGAACCCACTTCCTCTCCGCAACTTACTTGTCGTGAGCTAAAACTGAGGACAAACAATAGCTGTACTCTATTTCCCATGGACTGTTCCATTAAGCGATGAAGACCTTAATGCCTGTAACATCTAAGGACAGGCACTGGCACTAAACAAATGAGTTCTGAGACGACAGACATTCATATCCTGCAGGAAAACCTTTGTTCAAATATTACTAACAGCTGAGCACTGAGCTGCAGTCGCTCCAACAGGGACGGCATATGTTTCAGATTTACAACACAGTGCTCTCAAATTCCACTGTCATGCCATGCAGCATGTACGGGCTGTTCTCTCAAAGATCAGGACTTGAAAGAGAACCTGAAAAGACTGAGAGTCAATTAGAGACAGAGGGGAAAAAAGGACATCTAAACAGAAAGTGCTGGCTACCGCTCCAGCGCTAAAGTCATGTACTGCATGAGCAAGACACTTCACTCATACAGTCCCAGAGCCCGTGGCTGAAGATGAAGCTTACCACCAGAGTGACTTGGGAGCGAATACAAAAATATAATTTAATGTGCCCTGACCATCTAGAGAAATGTTACGTAAAACCATATTCATTTCTCCCAAACACAAAAAGAAAAAACAAGCAAAGCTGTGGTAATTCAAACTTCAACAAAGAAATCCTGCAATTTCTTCCCTGTAGTATTCTCCCAGCAGAGGTCTCTTCCTCTCTCCGTGGCATCATTAAAAATCAATATGGCCGCTTATTTAGAATTTTCGAGTCGGGAGGGGGCAGCGCTGACAATTCCCCAGCGCTAAGCCCTCTGAGTCACATGCGGTTTGTCAAGCTTTGTCACAGCACAAAAAGGGAGAGGGCTAGGTGTGAGTTTGAGTGGGGAAGGCACGGCTGCTGCTGGGGTCGCCATGGCAATGATGCTAGTTAGCCAGCTAGCGCTCGGGGGCCCGCCAGAAAAGTGACAATACAAGGGACTTGAGCCATAGCAGCAGCGAACGGCATTAATGAGATTTTTCACACTTATTATAATCCGCACATCGCCAGCTAGTGCCATCGCAGTAGCACTTTACACACACATATTCACAATAAAACTCAATTCGTGACAACAAAATTAGGACCATGCTGTGATTGTTTACCGCCACTTAAGAGCAAGGCATTGTGGGTTTTCTTTTCTTCCAAATGCATGTATGCGCAAACACATAGGCAAACAAACAAAAATGGATAAAGACTAAATTATAGTGGGAAGCTGCAGGCTGTCACACCAACGTTAAGGCTTCATTGTCCTGGCTCCATCTTCAGTCTAATGCCTACTCGACAATTATTTCACTCCTCCTGAATCTGGGCTCTGAATGTAAGAAAAAAAAAGAAGAAGAAGAAAACATTTGGCAATTACTCGCTAGCTCAGCATCTGGAGTTGTGATTTTAGAGAAACAAAACATGCGCCTTCAGGGATACCTCGAATTGGTACAACAGAAGGAACGGCTCTATTACCTGCAGAAGAGTGGAGTCTATCTGAATCCAGTTTGGAAAGAGCAGCAAAATATCTATACTGTAAACGGGGATAACTTAATTTAGAGATATCAATTTTTCACCGGAATCACGAATATGGCAGTTAATGGAGCCAGTCACTTCCAAGGTCATGAATTTTCTATTTGGAGATTTCCTTCTAAAACTGCATTTCTCTCAGAGTTGGATAAGACTGAATTTGGAATTTTCAGCAAAAGTCAAAAAGGCCACTGAAGGAATTGTTAACATTTTGCACACATTACTGAAGTAAGGAGGGCAGATATTTAAAGCCAAGGGCCATTTCATTTAATTTCTCAACTAACATTTTTCACAACCATATTTTAGTTGCACCTTCAAACACCAAACTTTTCAGTCTGGTACATAACAATATTTTGAAGGTTTGCTCAGAGGGGCTTTTCCTGCCTGAATTACTTACATGTTTGAACACCAAAAAACAAGGCTTTAGCTTATTCAAAAACTAAAGAAGTCAAACCATCAACTTAAACCTAGCTCTATTCATTAGAGTTTGTTTTTTTTGCCACAGATGTTTTATAAAATACCTTATTTTTGTGACTTGGTCGGAATGTCAGAACCGTTCTTGGCGTGGTACTCCTTCTATTTATCCGATAAGAGCTTTAGTGTATTGGCAAAACAGTTCCTGTCTGACTCTGCTAATTTGTTGTGCAGAGTACCCCAGTGATCCATTTTAGGCCCGATTTGTTTTTGCTTTATGTTCTTCCCTTAGGAAAGATTATCCAGGGGTTTGAGGTTTCCTACCATTTATTTGCTGACGATATCCAGCTGTACTGGATCCTCTGAGACCCAGAAAGTGAACTCTCTGATGAAATGTCTAGAGCAAATTAAACATTGGCTTGGTGCAAATTCCCTGCAGATAAATCCTGATCAAACTGAGGTGCTGGTGATCGCCCCTGATGATGTCAGTCCAGGGATCAACGAATATTTGGGTGACCTGAGAGAGTCTGCTATATCAAGCCTTAGAAATCTTGGCGAAAGATCTTAGAAATGTCACTAGAGCATCACTCTAAACAGTTGACAAGGAATTGTGAGGAAACTCTAAACTTTTCGTCCAAAGATGATCTTGAGTCGATTATCCATGCCTTTGTGTCTTCTCGTTTAGACTACTGTAACAGTTTATTTTCCTGTCTAAACAAAAAAGAGCCATCCCGCCTGCAGCAGGTACAAAACTCTGCAGAGATTGCTGACTCGCACCGAGGGCTCATATTACCCCAATTCATTGGCTTCAAGTCACTTCTCTCTTTTAAAATTCTGGTGTTGACCTTCAGAGCCTTGCATGGTCAGACTCGTTCCTACATTACAGACTTGGTATGCCCCTAAACTCCCTCTCGGAGGCTGAGGTCTTTGGATCAGAACCTTCTTATGGTCCCTTGCACTTGTTTCAGGACCAGAGGAGCTCACTCCTTCAGGCCGTCACGCCGCAGCTCTGGAATGATCTGCCACTCTCTTTGCAATCGCTTGACTCAGTCGATGGTTGTAAGAGTAAACTTAAAACCAACTTGTTCCTCCAAGCGTACTCTAGTTGATCAAGGGCTGTTTTTTGACCATTATGTTTTGTGAATGAACGTGGGTTTTTTTGTTCTTTTGTGAAGCACTTTGTGACTTCTCTTGTCTGTGAAAGATATATGTCAGTAATCTACAGCTAAAGCCTCCAATTGACATCACTAATGTATTTATTTTTTCCTATTCGCCTATGCCATTAAAAGAATGAGTTGGGAGCTATATTATTCAAGCAAATGAAGAAAAACAGACGCAGCAGCGCCATCTATTTTCATTGCACATTTTAAGTGTCATTGTTTTGGGGGGGATTTCGTTCGGCTCCAGCCCCAAAGAGGAGAGCAAAAGGTCAAAGTGCAGAGAGGAAAGGGCAAGACCTCATCCCCGTGGCAACGTGTTTCTCAGGATGGGCATTCCCAGCAAAGCAAAGTGACCAAATCTAACAAGTGATTCTGCATTATCATTTGAAAAGTCACCTCTAAATGTGTTTGGGTATTCACCGCTGCAAAATGGGGGGCTCAAGCTGTGTTTGCTCACTGCTCTGAATATGCAGATGGAGTTACATGCAAGTAAAAGTTTTAATAAATTTCCTTTCTGCATTGACAAAAACAAAGGTCAGTGGGCAAATTATAAGGTTTAAAAGGTTAGATTCAATTATATTTTATTTTTATGATTCTTTATTTAAAAAGACTAAATTACTTTTTCTTTCTCTGTACAAGCTTCTTTACGGTTTGTGTCATAAAACAAAGATCAGAAATATGACAGTATATTAATTGTATGTCGAAAAAAATATGGTCTTGAATTGGGGAGAGTACTTTGGAATTGTATTTAGTTACAAAACACTGAATACTTGGCATAAAATATATTTTGTAACGTAATCCGTTCATTTGTCCAATCAGAGCATTCTAGTCGTAATACTTACAATACTTTCACATAGACTTGTATAATTATTAGTGTATAATTGTGGCATATGATGAAAAGCATGCATTGATTAGCACCACATGTATGGATAATTACAGCGTGGACTATTCACTTGTTGTCTGCCCGTTATCAACTTATTTACCACTAATTAGGAACGCAAGAAAGCATTTTGTAAATACACACTGGGAGCACAGCAGATCACTACACAACTTTTCCTGGTAATTTTGATCATTGTCTCATTGTCACGCAATATGAAGCTAAAATTTAATGATTCTACCACAATGTATGCCTTAGATTTTTGGAAAGTAACTGTATCCTAAATACCCTAAAATGAAAGTGTAACTGTATCAGAACACAGTTACTCAAAATGAGTATTCGACATAGGCATTTTAAATACATGTATTCCATTACCGTAATTTCCAGCCTATTGATCGCACCCGAGTATAAACCACACCAACCAAATTGATATAGTTCATATGCAGACCCGTCTATAAGTCTATAAGCTGCATGTGCTCATGTAATAGGTGCATGTGGCGTACCCATGTTCTTGCAAATGTTAGTCTATGGATAATGTTTGCTAGTAGCTGCTAACATGGCGGATTTCCATGGCAACGGTGGCTATTCCCGAACTCTATAGGCCGGAGTGTTCATGGCGTGTGAAAAAAGTAGTGACTTATACCCTGCAAATTACGGTACTACCCAACACTGCCTATAAAGCATGTGCACACATTTACATTACATTACATTTCCAGTTTTAAGTTATCTGACGAACGTAATCTAGTCATAATCTTTGGGGCGACAGTGGGGTAGACGGTAGAGCATGTTGTCTTATGACCTTAAGAGTCAGGGGTTCTCCAACAAGTGCACAATGTTGTTGTGTTCCTGGGCAAGACAACAACATTTTCTAGTGCTTTGAGTAACTACTATGGGTAGAAAAGCGGCAATAAAATCTTAAGTCACGGTTGAAACACATTCCCTGTCCTTTTGATCGTATAAACTTTTCTTATATCTGCCTCCTTAGCTCTTCTACAGTATGTTACTAAAGAAAAACAAAAGAAGGATGGGAGTGAGTCTGAAGAGAGTCAGGTCGACAGGCTGCTCTCAACATTTCATTCTCTTTTGCCTTCATTTTATGTCATTGTGGCAGTAAACCTAATCCTATATCAGAGAAAATATTTAGAAACTCAATGTAAAAGGGTTATTGTTCTCAAAACATGTTTTTATCAGCATGCGCTCGGTATAGGCCTAATCTTCGCTCTGTCAACTTCCCAGATGCGTCTCTATCTGATTTGTCTCTATAAAGCCCTCCTCTGCTCTGATTTTATCTCCAGTTTGACCTTTTTCTGTGACTCACCGAGTGCACTTAGATTTGGCGAACCTTGCTCAAAAACAGTCTGACAGGGACGGCTAATGCACTGGCAACAATTCTGTATTGTGGACTATTTGTAGAAAAATCTCTTCCACATGCACAAAGTATTATACAAGAAGACATTAGTTACCATTACACATTTCCAGTATGCACTCACATTTGCAAATATAGTATACTGTCAACTAATTTTAAAAACAACTGCCCGTATATACTCAACTAATTATAGAGGCCTCATTCTGCACTTCATGACTGTGTTATTAATTCTTTCAAGTTTTATTGAGGACACAGGAACCTGGTCCACAATAAGAGTTTTAATAAAAATAAGGACATAGATCACACATTATTTACAGGAACGACATTGCCTCCAGATGTTTGATATAAACCTGACAGAGCTTATCCAGGGACAAACCAGAGCTTGTATGATGCATTAGGCCAACTTAATACACATAAATGTTAAATATGAGATAAGATCTAACATCACAATTAACAAACATTTCAATTACACTACTCTGCTTTGGATGCTTCAATAATATTCTCAAATAATCATTGTATGCCACAGTCAGAGTCTGCATGTTCTTGTTTTAGTAGCTCAAAGGTATAAATACCATACCAACTTTATAAGCACTTTAAAAACTGTAGAGTTTGCCAAAGTGCCGTACACACATGTAAATATACAGTAAAACAAGTTCAACAAGAACATGAAGCAAATACATCATTATACTTTAAACGCCAGAGAAAAGAGTTGCGTTTTTAGAAAAGATTTGAAAACAGGTAAAGACTGGGCCTGTCTAATCTCTAATGGCAGCTGGTTCCACAGCTGTGGGTCAACAACAAAGAAAGCTTGATCTCCACGAAGCTTGCGTTTGGTTTTTGGGACAACTAGCTGTAGCTGATCTGCTGACCTGAGAGTATGAGAGGGAGCATAAGGGCGGATCAGATCAGACAGATAAGAGGGGGCGAGGCCATGTTTTAGCAGTTTTAGCATTTGTGGAGCACATATGAAAATGATGGGCCAACATATTAGACTGGCCATTTTTTAAAGCATTGCACTTGACTTTGTATGCAATGCTATAACAAGCAAATATTTAAAATCTTCTGGAGACCCAAGTCATCTGAATACATCAGATGGTTACACAAGACATCACCAACAAGACAACCAGTTTTACAGTAATTGAGCTGCACAGACTTATCATTAATATGTGTTAACAAAAGTTGAGGCAAAATTCCACCCTGATGTACCACATTACTTCATTACTTGCTTTGAATGAGTCAGAGATAGTCGTATTTCACCCTCAGTCTGAAAATACAAAAAAAAAAATGGAAGGGAACACTTCATGTACAATGTTGATATTTATAATATCAACTAACTTTCACCAGCAGCACTAATGATCATTAGCTTTTTGGATGAGTGACAAAAGGTCCTGCACTTAAACTACACTAGGGATCTACAGTATGTGTAGGATGAAAAACTCTTACACAAACTGGCCTTGTTTCTAAGCGGACAGACATCACCCATGGTCTAATACAGTGACTGCGCAGACTATTCCTGTCAGCTCTACTTTGTTCTGACAATCTCCTCAATTTGAACAAGAATTAGATTTGGTGTGTTCTGCCCGGGTCGGCCTTCTATCAACACAGACACAAGCTGCAGAGATTACATCTGACAAGTGCAGTGTAGGAAGTATACAGCCAGAAACATCAATGGAAACTTTTTTTTTTTTTTCTTTGCACGACAAGTAAGATTATTTTTGATTGCAGTTGACTCGCTATTGCCTTGGATATTTTGTCAGAAGTGTTGAATATAGAAAACACAAGCAGACTGAGCAAACCGATCATCTCTTCACGAGAGATGTATTATGCAGTAACTTTACATTTCAATATAACTGATGTGTTAGCAACAGGTGAATCGGGTGTGTACCAATACATAAGATACTGACTGTGCCCGAATGTCCGCACTGGTCAAGCCATTTTGTAGTGATGGTCACAAGATGAGTCAATATAGACCACAATGCATTGCGAGTTGGAGGAGAGCAGCTGATAGGACCATGTGTGTTTCTCAATCGCAAGGTACATTGCCTTGCCTTCCTCCAAATCCAAGTCCTTCCTTGGTCCAAAAAGATCAGCTAATGGAACACACTTCAGAGGGAAAGGAAGTGACATCACTAAGTAAAAAAAAAAAAACTTTTCATTCAGGGGAAGGTGGTCTATGGGGAGAGACCAAACTCTGTTTTTTTTGTTTTGCTGGGCGTCAAAGTAATAGTTTTGACTCAAGATTTTTTATTTGTGAAAACCATGTGAATGGTTTTGACAAATTGGACTAAAGCTAAATAAAAAGTTGTTAATGGTGATTAAACTTATGACTGAAATCTACAGATGTTCATTTTGATGCATTAGAAAATAAAAACAAAGTTTACCGAACTAGATTAGATAAAGGTCAGTTTATTTTCCAAAAATGACTAATGGTTGATTACAACTTAAACAAAATTATATTAAAATACATTGTTAAAATGTTGTCAAAACAAACACTGGCAGGTCTGTTAAGAAAGTCAAAGCATATATTTTGGTTTTAATGTGCACTTCAGCCTTTACAAGTCACACAATCCGCCTTCCACCTTTTTTTCAGTTTTTTTTGTTAACAACCGTGATGCATTATGAGTGATTTTGGCTGGTGCAAGGCAACGAAGGCAACACAGATGTATCCTTGGAAAGTTAGCCACAGGCTAACCAAAGGGAGGACACATGCCTTTGGAGCACATGACAATTGGAACAGCACTTGGGCAGCGAGTGATGATGTGGATGCCTTCCCACGCCCACATTTTACCAAGGCAAGGCAAGGCACCTTGCGATTGAGAAACATCCCAGGTGTTTGAACAAAGTGCAAAAAAATTATATATATTGAAATAAAATATATATGGCCTCAATTCTGAAGTTAAAAAAAATGCCATTGGATTAAGTATTTTTGCACCTAAGAGAAGAAAAAGCATGCAAGGAAGTAAATTAAGATTTATTATATAATTGTAAATGCAATGCAATGTTTTTTTTGTGCTCGCTGGCAGATTCCTCAACCTCACTTCTCAAATCTAGAGCAAATATAATCATTTCAAGAAATGATTATTCACAGCTATGATTCACAGCTAGAAGGTCCTGGGTTCGATCCCGGGCCACGATGGGGCCTTTCTGTGTGGAGTTTGCATGTTCTCCCTGTGTCTGTGTAGGTTTCCTCCGGGTGCTCCGGTTTCCCCTACCACTAAAACATGTACAATAGATCAGGATGAATGAGAGTGAGTTTGTGAGTGTGAATGTGGGACAACGGATGGAAATTAGCCCAAGGCTACAATCCGTG
>OMNZ01014737.1:2550-14750 GCA_900303255.1 Lesueurigobius sanzi | reverse complement strand
TTCCTGATCCAACATTTACATGACCTTCAACAACTGCCAGGAAAATTGTTCAGGAGCAAAGAAAAACTCTCTTCAGCTGAAATACAAGATGCACAATGTGTAAACTTTTGATCAGGGACATTTGGCTAGTATCTAGTTGAAAAGTGTAAACAAACTTTTTTTTGACAATAAATGGCTTCACGCAACCACTAACAAGGAGTGAAATAAAGGTTTTTGTGTTATCATTCATGTTCTATGAAATGCATATGTTTATTTGTTTCATAGTTTTAGTTTTAGCTAAATTAATGTCCAAATGAATAAAGTTGCGTGCTCGGGCCGAGGCAGCAGTCATGCGCGAGCTTAACATGGAGACTGCAGTTACGCGGACGGCTAGAGGTGGCAGTCACGAGTATGAAAATGGACAACCTCCGTTGAGTCTCTTTAAAGCGATAGTCTTTAAATCTATAAATAAATATATATAAATCTAAAAATGAATATAAATAAAGTCTATAAATTACAAATTGGAGTTGAATTGACTGCCTAGGCCTGAATTCTGTACCTATGGGAACATTTCTGTTGACACTGCAGGTGAATAGGGGAAAAATCAAATTGAGTATTATAAAATTGAAAGTTTTGCTGAAATGTATACAGTATGGCTCATCTTCTGCATCTTCATCTTCTTGAATTAGTTTCAAATTACAGAGGTCATTCCAAGTCAAATCAACAAGTCCATTCTGCTCGACCATATCAGGTTTGATTCAGACTTGGCTTTATTGTAAATTGTACATTGTATATACCCAACAGGGAGCGTGTGAAGTCTGAAGCTGGTGTCTTTTGTAGTTTCTAAAATATGAAAGAGATTGAATCCTATGCTGTACACCAGTAGTAGTCCCCAATGTGTAGAACAAACTGTGAACATGGCATTAATTTTAGTCAACACACTGAGGAGCTAGAACTGATCAAAGTTTGGGATTTTACAGAATCCACGATTTTGTACTGACACGCCCCCTTTAAAAAAAAAAACAAATTAATTCAGTAACGACAAAAGACACCAACTTCAAACTTTCACACACTCACTGTTGGGTATATATCAACTACAATCAAGCCAAGCCACGTTGGAAGCAAATCTGAGATGGTCGAACGAAATTCTTTCCAAAAATGTGTTGATTTCACATGGACTGACCCAGTGAATAAATCGGTAAATTGCACATTTCACCTTGTTTTTAGGATTCAAAACACAATAAATCAGGCTAGGAATGAAATATATACAGTATAATCCCTCTGAACAAAACAAAACTATTGTAAAGTCCAAGACTGGAAAGTTTGGAGTCTGTGTGTGTCCTGTATGTTCTCAGTTGTACAGGAGTTGTCCATCGTAGGCAAAGATTCTTCAGTCTTCATCTGAACTCTGTAGTTGAAGTGTTGGACGTTTCACTCTTTATCCAAAGAACTTCGTCAGCAAAAGAGCAGATTTGACACGGTTGACCTCTAAAGTTGACCTCTAAATCCAACCTCTCCAGGTCCTAAAGGTTGGAAAAACATCTTGGCCTATTCACACCTAATAAGTGCTTGTTTCCTTCCTATTGGCTTTGTTCTAAGGCTGTTCACACTTATCTAGGGTCCTGCTCTGGTCAGTGGCCCAGCTTCATTGGCAGGATATTTGCCTACAATTTCCCATATACTTCTATATGCAGGACCAACAGACTGAAGCTGTCCTTTGTTCCAGCCTCCATCAAAACTGTTGAACTCCAACAAAGCCCCACCCACAGCACGTTCCATGTGAACTTGATTTTAGGAAAGTACCTTCCACAAACTGTGTGGACAAATGTGTCTTGAATGTAGTTTTTCTTCATATTTTTTTTGTACTGTTTTAAATGAATAAATGAATGAATTTAATTTCAAGCAACATAAGGGAAGACACTGCAGGCAAAACCTTTTTTTTTCAGGTTTATACTTTACTCAATAGAATATAATAGAATAGAATAGAATAAACTTTATTGTCCTCGAGGGGAAATTTGTCTTGGACATAGTGCTACATTGTTGCTTAAAATACCATACTATATTCAACAACATTGGGCATCTATACTTGAATACCTAGTTATAAGATTGAAGTTGCTGTTACAACGTGAAAGCAAAAAAATCCCCCTTGTCTAGTTTACACTGTGAAGACTTGTTTTCCCAAATATTCACAAATTGCCCAGGGATTGCATCAGGATGTTTACTTGGCAGCACCCAAAAGCTCCGAATAGACAGTACAGTACCATTACAGTGAGCACGTCTAGCCCTGACATGTCCACTTTTTATACGAGGCGATCCGAGAAACCCTTTCAGATTTCGAAGTTGACATCTACACCACAAACAACCTCAAATCATGCGGTGTGTAAAACATCTCGGATCGAAGAGAGTCTCAACTTTACGGACACCGGCATAAGGATGCCCCGCGCAGTGATCACATGAGGTTAGCAGGCGCTCTGGGCTAGCCTCTTTACATAAGCCCAGCTGGTTTTAAATGGCACAGGCTATTTAAGGACATCTATAGAAAGAGCGGGATAGAGAGAGAGAGAGAGAGAGAGGCTGCGCAGCGGGTTTGAGTGTCTCCGGGATTATTCTGGTGGCAGGAGAGGACAGCAGACGTGGGTGGGAAGAGAAAGTAAACAAGTTCAAATGCAGCCATGCAAGAAATGGATGTGTGTGTTAATATAGATTCAAAGGAGAGAAAGGAGATGCACTTTCAGTTACAGTTACAGCGCGGCGTTCTTTGTGCAGAGGAGCCAGGCAGACCATTGTGTTGCATTGTCCAGTTTGGTCATTGAGCCGTTGGTGCAAAAGCAGGCTAGAGAAATACTGTACTGTATATGCAAAAGGAATTTCTGAACAGCTGCGATAACCAACTGTACAAAGGTGTCTAATGAAAGTGGAAATGCCATTGCAGCAGCGTGTGACGTAGTATGCAGCGTTTGAATGACTCCATCACGCCAAAACATGAACAACAGGATAAATCTTGCAGCTACTTTAAGAATCGTCCAAGAAACTGGCTCAAGATCTGGAGATGGGTTGACCTGGTTGGTGAATGGGTCAAATGTAGCTGTAGGTCTAAAAGTACTAACAGTGTTCACGGTTGCAATTTGAATGAACAAATAATGACTATTTTGTGTTTTATTTATGTTAAGTTATATTTTGTTAATTAATTCAACTGTTATGAAGATAATATAGGTAAAGTTGCTGCTGTTTAGCGGTGCAATGCCCAGCTCACTGTAGCCCTACAAGTCCAGAATAATAAACCTCTGTATTTTGATACACAGGGAAATCGGTCTGTTCATGCCTCCCTTGCACGCGCCTAAACCAAACTCTTAAACTCTTACAGAACCGCCAGATTTGTTTAATTGCGGAAATAACAACCCATGGATAGTGCAAAGGGCAGCTGCAAATTCAGTTTAATAACCAAAAGCACATTGACAGACGGTGACTTTCGTCCTTGGGCAAGACACTTCACCCAATGCCAATGTGTGAGTGGTTGGTGGTGGTCGGAGGGACCATTGGCGTAGATGTGAGCAGCCTCGCTATCAGTCTACCCCAGGGGCAACTGTGCCATGAAAAGCGCTATGCAAATATGATTCCCTTTCCGTTTCGTTACTTATAATCCTGTTGTCACTAACAACCTTAACATCAACAGTCAGTCACTGACCATTCTTCTTGTTACCTGTTTGCTCAGGTTTGCTCCGCCTTATAGAAATGTGATGATCAGAGTCTAGCACATGGTTCAGTGGTGAGGCTGGATTTTTCCAGGCAATTCCCACAGTGCCTCTGCCACCTTCCAACAGTGATGCCAGTAACAAGTTACATATGGATCGTTTTCACCTTCCCTACTTTACCCTGCTTTATACAGCTCTACTCTATAGGCTGGTATTGGTACAAGGTTGCCATGGTGTATTCATGCAAAGCCTTATTATGGGTTTGCTGTGTGCTGTATAATATGAAGCTTGGTTTGGACCAGGGCTAAGCAGATACTAACAAAGGTACCAGTTAGCTGTGAAGTGGGCTGATAGAAACAAGCCATAAGTTACTCAAATATGACGACTTTTTTCAGGAACGAGTAATATGACACGTTACTATTTCCAAACCAGTAATCATATTAAAGTGACTCATCCAAGTCACTGTGAGCTACTATTTTAGTTAAAAGACATTGCGTCTTGGCGAGAGACAGAACATGTGCGACAAGCCACGTTTTCAACACGAGGACAACTCCCTACACAATTATTGATGTTATAATTAAAATGCATTTCCAGTAAAGTGAGTATTGGCAAAACCAGTTTTCATTTGTATGTTAAGCCATGGAGGTGTTACTGGCAGCTGCTGAATGCCACTAATAAAGTAACTTGAAATCACTTTTAAAATCAAGTTCTCAATAATGTAACTAACTTTTTAAAGGAGTAATTAGTAATCAGATTACTTGTTCAAGGTAGCTGTGGAATCACTGCCCTTCAAACTGTCCATATATTTTTACCAGTCCCATTAGAATTACAGTATATGGTTCAATTTCGCTTTCTTGTCAGCATTGAGTTATTCACATGCATGCATCTCCTATTTGTAGTTTGATGCATTTTTAGGTTTTTAAGAGCAAAAAGACTTTACCCATTTCCGCTCTTTTATAGTGGTCCTAAACCTAAATAACTGAGACCTCCTCAGACCACAGACAGAAGCTTACAGTTCTAAGCTGACGTGGTGACCTTTTAGAGTCTGGTAATAGAACTCTTACAAATTGTTCAAAAAAGGACATGATGCTTTTGCCCACACCCTTCTTTCGTGAATGCTAGCTGTTCCCACCTGGCATGCACTGCCCACGCCTAATGCACGCCCTGTCTGTGTGACTACGCCAGTACGTAATAATGCTCCTGTACCAATGAACGGCAACGCCACAGAATCCCACTCACGCCCGCTATTGAAGAAAGACTGGAGTTTGACATCAATTCAAATCACAATACAAATGTGCGCAGTCACGTCTAGATACTTGTCTGCCTCGTACCTTTATGCAAAACAGACTTGGAGAACATTCGTGCAATTGCTAGAATGCCGAATGTTATGCAAGAATCCATGCTTTCCCTGCAATGCAAAATATTGACAAAAACTCAGGCATGGCAATCATTAAGTTTCTTGGAATTGCATTTTCAAACAATTGTGGCATGCAATGAATGGTTTCTGTTTAGACAGCCCACTCTTTTGTTAGGCATTCTCTTCATATCTTTGCACTTAACGCTGCATACCAGACTGGTTCGAGGTGGTTCGCTGGAATCGCTTGCCGACTTGCCAAATATGGGGTGTAATGTCAAGCCTGGACTGTCACATAACTAACATAGCTCAACTTATCCCCACAGAAGCACATGCACTGGAAGCAGTGCCAGGAATCTCAGCGTCGGCAACAGGAAGAGGTAACCATACATGCACAGACTGTTTGCTACGGTCAATGCTATGCAGGACACACTTGGGAAACAAATGGGCGGAAAGTTGCATGCCTTTTTCGGCTGTCTGATCTAGATCAAAAGAGGCCGCCTGTGTGAGAGAGAGAAAGAGAGATACTGAGAGAGAGGGGAGGGAGGGAGAGCGAGAGAGTCAAGGAAAGCATACACAGGAGAGACTGTCAGAGACGCGCCAGAGTAAATTCCATCGCAATGAGACCAGTGTGCCGTTTTAAGCCAAACAAAGTGGTACAGGACATAGCTCCCATTCATTCCCTCCCTAATACGGATCAAGGGACAATGTAGGAAAGATATACGTGCACACTGTATGGTAGAAAAACAAGTCCATAGATGCACAAGTATGGAAGAGAATGCTTGAGCAAGAGTTTGTATCATTAGGAAGTAGAGAGTGAAAATAAAAAGTGTAAGCCCTATTGGAATTTATGACTGGAATGACAAGGTCAAGGTTAAGATAAGTTGGCTACATATTAACTGAGGTACAAGTAATGGAAGCATGTACACATTGAACAAAAGGGGTCCCAGGATCGACCCCTGGGGAACCCCACACATCATGGCCTTCTGAGACACACCCCGTAGGGAAATTTGTCTACTCCTTTTGACTCATCCTTCAATGCTGCTGGGGCAAACTGGATTGTCAGGAGCAACGGGCCACCACAGTGCAGCAACTTGGGACCCATTTTCAGATGTTAGAGCAAGGTTTCACTCTGATATACCTAGCTGGAGGATTTAGCCTATTTTGTGTATGGTTTGGGTTGATGTGGGGAAGTTACGCTCCTGAAGGAAACCCATCAATAAGAGGAAGAACATGCAACCTCCACGCAGAAAGCTCCAGGACTCAAACCTATTCCTGGGACTGTGAGGAAAGAGCACTAATAACTCGCCAGCAGAGAGATGAAATGCGATCTTAAGTGATATATTTATTCAGCGTCCAAATATACAGGAGCACTGGTTAATATATCTTTAGCCATCTATTTATTTTATAGGGCAAAGGTGGAGGCAAGAGTCTACAGCATATTAGTAAATTGGATCTGTTGCAAATTAGTCATACTTTCGGATTGCTTTGTTCCATACGATTGCCAGCTTTAGCAGCTTTTCAGTTGGAGGTGGAGACGAAAGGCATGTTGACTATGCGCCGTATTGCAGTTCTTCTTGCTCAGTCATCTTCAAGGAATTCAAGTTGGAATGCGACAACAATGCAAAGGAAGGTTTCTTGGGAAGTCGGGCTTAACGTTTCTTGAAAATCCTGCTGCGGCGCTCCATTCAAATGCATCGAATTTGAATTCCACAACACTACATTAGCTTCACCTTGTCTTATAGTTATTTGCTGCTGTTTACGCTCTGTCTTTAGGCTTGCAAGTGGTGCACATTGCGTTGCTCTATGATCATCTGAAGGTTTCAAAGGGTATCAAGGTCGCCGAGTAAGTGCATTTATCCAGCAAAGAAGAGGTGTCTGGATATAGATGCAGTCAACGGTGAATAGCGCGGGTGCCAGACAGCCTCTCTAGTTTCACTTCACATACTAATTAGAATCCTTGAGTGGCTGAGCGGCCAGGGACATAGCATGCCAGGACACAGCGAACGAACAGACAAGAAGGAGGGAGAGAGAGGACAAGCACATAAAGCCAACAGACTCCGACCTTGTTTGCATGCAGACGGTTGGTTTAGGCGGGTCAGGGTTTTGGACCGCTGATGAGGCAGGAATTTCTGTGCAAAAGCAAAAAAAGCAACGCGGAAGAATTTGAAAACTGAAATGGAAAATGCACATGTCAACATATCTTCCACGCAATCAGGTGGAAGGTTGGTTGGAGATTAGGTGACCATAACAAGTTTACCACATTTCCGAGACTCGCACATTCTTGGGAGAGCAAAACACCGGGCAGGTATTGCGAAATAATGTCATATGTGAACTGGCAGCCCGCGTTCTAGGGGAGTCCCTTATCTGTGGACACCTGGGCTTTAACAACAGTCTGCAACGTTCAGCGATAAACAAGCCTTAGTGTCCGACCGTAGACATCATGTGCGGCGAGGCAAGTTTATTTTTAGAACACAAGGCAATTCAAAATGCTACACAAACACATACAGCAACAAGAAGGCAGATCAAATCAATCAATAAAGCATAAATACAGTCATTGTGCTGTCTCACTGTGGACATTTGGAGACTGTTGCATCAGAAGGATTAACACCTAAGTGGCACAATTCAATAATAAGATATTTTTGAAGCCCTCCAGCTCCTCCCTGGAAGTTAAGCCATTATAATAGTGTTGTAATAGACTGTTTTTATAGGAAACTAATCTTAATAATGATTTTAGTTAGCATTAGCAAGTACTAGGGCTGCACGATATTGTGACATGCGATACGGACATGCTTGTTATTGTTGTAATACTTCCATTCCATTCCATTCAATTCAGACACATGTAATATCTTTTCCAGCAAATTGTGTCAAAAGAAGACTAAAAAAACACTAAATCAGAATCAAACCAACGCCAAAACAATGTGCTAAATTAGGAAAGTTATAACTGAACTTCTGGTAAGTTCCATGCATGTTTGCTTTTTGGGCAAAAAATAAAAAAATCTCAGTCAGATGGAAGACTTAAGAGAATTTTATTTTGTGGCTTCTTGCGATACAGATATTGCGTCACCTAATATCGCGATACAATATTTTTTTGCAATATAGTGTGCAGCCCTAGCAAGTACCATTGAAAAAAATAATAATATGTGCTTGTAATTTTCTCTTTGTGTTTTACACTTGTTCTTGATCATCCATCCACCATCTTCTGCTTATATGTTGCCGGGTCGCGGGGGCAGTAGTCCAAGCTGCCTGGATCACACAGCTCCAGTCCCTTATGGCTCCTTCTGCAGGTGGTGGGTGAAATAACCGGCCTTGATGGTCTCTCATCATAAGAGGCTTCTGAACCGCTCTGGACTGAACATTCGGGTACTCATACCCCTCCACCACAATAAAGTGGCAGTTCGGGGAGGGGTTGTTCTTGATCAAATTCACACAACTTTACTTCAACTGGAATCACCTGTAACAAAAATGGTAAATGTTTTTGAAAAAAATAATCAGAATCTGAATAGATTTTAATACCATTAACACCGAATTTTCTTCGGTGTTCTCATGCAACATGAAACATACATTTTGCTAATGATAAATAATAAACAATAAACTACGGAAAATAAAATGAATATATAAGAATGATAAAAACTAAAAGGCATGCATAAAAATACAATAAGGACAAAAATCTAATTAAACAGCACAACACGAGGACAGCAGCGTAGATGGTGAATTTAGCAGCATGTATGAGTGTGGACATGCCACTTAGTGCAAACAGAGCAGTGCAAATGGGACAGGTTATTCAGTTTACATTAGTCTGATACAGAGTTATTAAGTGTTCATGGCTCTGATACAGAGTTACTAAGTGTCTGACACAAGGTTGTTGAATGTTATTAAGTGTTCAGGGGAAAGGGGGGAAAGGGAATGTTATTTGTATAGCGCTTTTCATATGACATAGTCACACCCAAAGCGCTTCACACACAGAAGCGAGGCTGCTCACATCTGCGCCAACGGTCCCTCTGACCACCACCAACCACTCACACATAGGCATTGGGTGAAGTGTCTTGCCCAAGGACACAACGACAGTCTGCACCTGCAGGAGTCGGGATTCGAACACCCGACCTTCCGATCATGAGACGACCCGCTCTACCACCTGCGCCACTGTCGCCCCAGTTCATGAGCCTAATAGCAGCCTAATACGTAACTTTTTGAAATGAATGCCTAATTATTAAGTGGGTACATATCTAAATCTGTAAACATGGAGCCATGGTGTAACCATAGAAGTGTACATCACAGTTATACATTCAATAGGAGACTAATGCTCTTGACTCTAAACCTGCCACTGTTTTAACATACCACTGCACCTCCTTAGCTCCTGGTCAATGACTGTAATCTTGAAGTGGATGAGCCTTTTCCGGCTTGGGGCAAGTTTTTTATGTATGAATTAGGAAAAACATCTATAACAATCTTATTTCAAGTTTTTTTTTCGTCTAATTTTGAGTGTGTTGAGACTCTTTTTCTTAATTTTAGTGTAAAAAAAAACTTGCCCCATGGACAAGTATCTTGAAATTAGTTTCTCAAACCAAGGGCAAATGTACTTATTTAAAGACATTTTCTAGATTACTTAATTTACTAAGCTATGACTTTTTTTGCAGTGTGCATAATTTGGTGCAAAGCAGACATGTAAATTTCCAAGTTCCGAACTAAAATTTGGGGTCAAGACGTATTCAAAAGTTGACCACTAAGAGCTGCTTCGGAACAGTTCCTGAAGAAACTATTCAGGAACTAGTCAGGAACAAAAACAACCAAACTGAGGTAAACTTGCTGAAGCCAATCCTTTCTTTCCTCCCAGTGGAAGACGGCAAGGGCAAAACAATATTTCTTGCGCTGGGTGTGAAAAGGAGAGACCTGTTTTCGAAGGACTTTTCAAGGGGGTGATGCAATTGCCCCTCTTCCTTGCTCATCTTTTTTCATAGCAACATACCACACTTAACCCAGTAACACAGTGAGGGCGCATGGCAACAGTGCAGCCCTTCATCCTGCCTCCTCCTCCTCCTCCTCCTCCTCCTCCTCCTCCTCACATCACTGTACACAACTGTATTTGTCTCCGCGTGAGATGCCGGCCTTGTGCACCTACACATTTTCTGTTTATACACCAGTCCCACCATTGATGAAAAACAAAAATAAGCTCTTTTTGTTTTGCCAGCGTGTTACTTAATCTCCCAGCACAGGCACAGGGGAAAAAGAGAAGGGGGGCGGAGGGTAGTGCAGAGAGAGCCCGGCAGACAGCCAATCGGAGCGCGGGATTACCCAGAAGCAGGCGTAAACACACACTGTTGCTGTTGGAGACAGAGATGTGATTGGCTGCCGGCAGACATTGCTCAATAGGGATAGGTGTCCCAGTGTGGTGGTATTTTGATCAATGTTATGAATGTTTATGTGCTGTTATGCTCTCTAATAACCTTGTTATTCTTCACACACATGTTCTCACTGAGCATCCAAACATTTAGGCTGGAGCAGGACAAAGCTGCATGTGCTAAATCTCTTGAACTTTTGTTACCTTTGGGTCAGCAGTAAACAAGCAGGCTGTACAATGGGAGCGTGAGTGACGCCGGAGCACAGGTCAGCGGCCTCAGGACAACAGCACACTTGACGTAACGCTCTTGTTTTTTTGACAAAGTGGTGCTCATGACCAGGCACTAATTACTACTAATGACTCATGCTTTAGCACAATATCATTGTACAAGGTATATTACGATGAATACTACTGCAAAAAGTTATATCTTGATGAGTTAAATTTGCTTGAATTCAGAATATTTGACTTTATTTTGAGTGATTTTGACTTGGCAAGTAAAATTATCTGCCAATGGAAGAAGTATTTTTGCACGTAAAATAAAAAAAAGCATATAATGTCATGTAAATTTAGATTTTGTATCCTTTTTATAGGGCAAGAAGTTGTTTTTTCTCAATTTATGTGCTACAATACTTGCTCCATTGGCAGATCATTTTACTTGGCAAATCGAAATTACTCAGAAGAAGGTAAAATATTCTGAATTCAAGCAAATTTCACTTAGACGCCACTTTTTGCAGCGTAATGACTCATGCTTTAACACAATATCATTGTACAAGGAATACTACGATGAATACTACTGCAAAAAGTGAATGTGCATACTTATTTTGTTTAAATACATTTTTAGTCTTTGTGTTTTGATGAAAATGTAATTTCAAAACTTATTCAAACAATTCTTTTTAGTGAATCAGAAATATGAAGACACTTGTTATGGATCCAATTGAGCTTTACTTTTACTGGTGTCCCCTGTAGAGCACAGTAACAAATGTCTAAATCTATATTGCAAAAAGGAGATATCTGTTTATTCCAAATGAACTCTTCAAATATAAATTAATTTAGTCAACTTCACGTTCATATTTACTGATATTCTCTGCTGTTCCTTTGGCAGTGAATTTAAAAATAAGCCTCTTCCAAACCGTCAGCTCATGTTTTTCTTTTCATTCTTTAGTTCTTGGAGTCAATGAAAATATCTCAACAACAACTTTGAGTTTTAGTCATTCCCTTTCTCACTAATCAGCAAAACCATCAAAGCAGGGGGTACTTTGAGTAAAAATGAAAGGCCCAAGGCAAGGGGTACGAAAGACCATAAAGGCTGGGAACACAGAATGGGTCCAGGAACATTCACAAGAATATGTGAATAACTCACTTTTGACAAAACAATCAGATAGAACCTGAATGATTTGGTGCTGCAGTACTTTCCACACACTTCCGTAGTGGGAGATTTCTTTCCATTTCCCCCCAATATCTACAGACACATTGCATCAAATTGCATCATTTGAAATGTGGTGTCAAAACCATGCATGAAAACTAGCTGCTTTACATCTGTATGCGAGGCACCACACGTGTAAAGCAAGATTCTACTTCTTTGTTCAGGAACAGTATGAAATGTTCACTCTCTGTTTTGAAATGTCAATTCTTCTGCCAAACTCCAAAACAGAAAACATCTCGTCACGGTGGGTGCAGAGTGCAAAGATAAAAGCTTCCCCCCACTGCACATGCTGCCTTTGTTTACATGCTGCTCCTTCCTGAAAGGGGCGGGGCCTCCGAGCCGGCATGCCCGAGTTGCTTTGGAAACAGCGCTGGTACAGTAGCCAATGGGAGGACGCGTGGCGGAGGGGAGGGA
>OMNZ01014734.1:7270-20450 GCA_900303255.1 Lesueurigobius sanzi | reverse complement strand
TATGATATTATTAATATCAATGTTATTGACAATGATGTTCATCTTATTCCTGTGCTTTATCAATTCTCTTATTGATTCCTAAATGTAGCTGTGTTATAGATGTGCAGGTCATTTTATATTTGGACAAGGCTAATGATTGGACTACTGTTGTTTAATTATTTTCTGATTCAACTTCCTATTATTCAAGGCATTAAAATGCAATTATTAACTAAACAGGATTTAAAGCATAAAAGTTGTTTTCAGGGGCCGCAGACACACATTTCTAATGAAACACACATTTGACTTGTGTGGGTGGGACCTACCTCTGCGGCTCGGTCTTCCTCCGCTGCGTCACCTCACACCCACAGCACGTGTACGAGCACATGTGCCGTTGTTTTGATTCTTGTGTGCGGTAGATGCACGTTTATAAACACAAAATATGGAGAGCAGTTACCGCGACGTGCAGCGCGAGCCGTCGCTTCGACAGCGGAGAATTTGAAACTACGAAACAGAAAGTAAAGTGCAGTCCTGTATTTTGCGAGTCTGCTGCAGCAGCGGCTCCGGTCTCTTAAAGTGCCGCCGACCAAAGAGGCTGACGATGAAAATATTAATTTTTTAGAGCAAACCAATATTATGGTCACATTGTTGAGTAACTACTATAAACTAAATGGATCTTCATTTAAGAAACCAAGCAGTTTTCTTTAAGTGAGCTTATATTTTTATGCAGCCTTCTAAAAAAAAAATCTCATCCCATCCCTACTGTATTGCCCCACAAATTGCAAAAGCCTTTCTTGAGACTGAACTGAGAAAGAAAGGGTTGTGGAGAATGCCTTAGCTCTGACAATCGAGGTGAGACAAAGTGATAAAGAAGCTGTTGAGACATTTGCTAAAACAAGTTAATTCTGGCTGAAAATAGCATATCGCACATACGTGGGAAAAGAGCATCTCAGGGATCTTTCCATCAGAACTCTTTATGTTTTGGCCCCTGTTTGATGCCACAGAACTTTTAGATCAGACGCAGAATCCATGTCATTGTTTCTGCTTAATGAGGTGGATTTATATTCTCACGTATCTACATCAAATTTATATTTTTCACATAAAGTAGGGACTGTTTTCTTTAATGGAAAAGCTATGTATAGCTTTTGGGGGCCACACAAACTACATACATGTCAACATAAACAATGTATCTTGACATCCAATTTACTACTACCACGGTGTACAACATGGCAACAGCTCTATTGCAGAATCATGTGTAATTTAGTTAGATCGAACAAAATCTGTTGCAATAGTTTTTTAGCTTTAAAGGCACTAATTAGAATAATCTTTATTGTCATTGCAACAAGTACAACGAAAAATGTATATATGGCCATAATTATATATGGTAATGTTGCCCATTTCATCACTCCCAACTCTTTCAAACCAACAGGCAAATGAATAATTGGCCGACCTGTCTGTACTATAGTGTTTCTCTCATGAAATAAGTAGAACGAAAAGCAATTGTGCTGAGACTGCGGCTTAGGCAGAGGGCTGGTGGGGAATCAGATGAACTGAGAACAGAAGACTCTAAACAGCATGGCGCACTGCGAGTCGAAATGAGAGATGCTCCGAGTGAGAGAGCGGGTCCTAGAAATGGAACACAAGAATCAGCCTCAATCTGTTTTTGTGGAGTATCTTATTAGTCAGGCTTCTCTGCGCGGTCTATGGGGAAAACAGTGTACCAACATGAAACAAAACACAGGCACGACTCTCCAGCACGGAGCGACTGTACACCAACTGTTGTTACAGTATATACATACACAAATGACGAAATTATAAGCTAAACTCTAGTCCTCTCTCACTTTTCTTGATATGGAAGAATAAGCAGGGTTTCCATCAGTGTTCCACAGCCAAGAGACTGTTTACAAGACGCTCAGGGACCACAGCTGAATAATGACATCAAGTTTGTCTGCCTCAAGAGGATTCACAATTCACAACACACACAGAAATTTGACATCTAATGAAAGAAGCATGGGGACATCAAGGGGCCTCACAAGTGTTTCAGACTGTGAAATGAACAAGCCTAGAGTTCAGTTGAGGTATGATGAAGACAGGTGACAGTGTTTCGGCAACGTTTGAGGAAGTTCATACTGTCTTCTTAGCTTAAACAGTTTTTAGCGTTCTTTCAAGGAGTAGGTAGAGGTCCATTAAGACCAGGTCCTGTACGGTATAAGAGGTTAACCCCGTAAACCCCAGCGTGCCAAATTTGGGTCCTGTAGGGTATAAGAGGTTACAGTTGTTTTGGTTGACAGTCCATTCAGTTGCAAATTAATCAAAGTGGACACTTCTAACAAAAGTAAGCACCATGTCGAAGGCCAAATTAAAGTCCTGGGAGGGCTGAATTTGAGCACCCCTGGTTTAGATAATGTTCTGGGCTCGGTGAAGTGGAGGCAGGGATCTCTAAACCTTTCAGAAAAATCTGTCAGTTGCCCCAAAAATGATCAATATTGCCGACTTTACGTTTCTTTAGAGTGGACCTGAAGTTTTATGTTTTCAACATAAATTCTTTATGATGTAAAGAAATGATTTTTGGAGAAAAAGGCCTAGGGCTTAAGAGGTTAAGTACTTCTAAGTGTTTCGCCAAATCGCAATATTAGGGAATGCAATATCTTTATTTACTTTTTGCTACTGCAGCCTGAAATAAAACCTAAAACACATATGAGACTGTGCTCTCTGCTTCACTCTGCGCACCTCTATACCATAATAAGAGCCCCTTCACCAGCTCTGTCGGCACTCAGGCCTAAATGCGTACAGCTCTTTTGGTCATGTTTTCCTAATTTAGTCCCATTTTAGCCTCTTTTGGACCCGACCTTTTATGTTAAGTCTTGTTTTGACACAATTTGATGGAAAAACAAGTTGCTTGCTATTTTTGTAATATACAGTATATGATGATGATGATGATGAATACATGTTTAATCATTAATCTGACTAAGGTGAAGGATAGGAATCAGGGATATGCTTAAAACGAAGGACAGCAGTTTTGGGGTTTATGAGATTTTTGTAGCAAAGTTTGTTTCTGGAAATGTTCTACCTGTTCTATCCAGAAACAAAAACGGAAGTATTATTAACAATAGATTTAGGCTAGTTTCATAGTTTTCATAGTTTTACAGCAGCAGTAGTATTTGACTTTGCTCTGCCATGGAGTCCTGCGAGATACAGACTAGCTTCAATAGTTTATTTACCATTGTTGGATAATAATTGTGTTGATTACTATCTTTTCCATTACATGGTAGAGCCATGATTGGCCATTGTCCATGTTTTACCCTGATTAGGTAGGTAGTTGCTTGTATCTTCCCCTGCACCCTATGATCCCTCCTGGCGATAGGCCAAAAGATGAATGACATGAATTTCAATTAGCAAAGCGGACAGGAAGCCAGATGGTGAAAACTCAGATCAGTTTGTGATCATGCCAAAATGTTCATTCTCTTTGCGATTTATGTTAAAATGATTGAAAATGAAAAGACATGGGTTTGTGGTTACAGGGTCGGTCTTCCTGTTTGTGTTCTATGCAAATGAGGCCTCGTGCAATAATTCCTTGTCTAAACAAGATTCTTTCTGGCCGGTGCGTCTCAGATAAGCAGTGGCTGGCTCCCGTAACGCCACAGACTGGAAGTGCCAATTCAGCTCCATTTGATGCACTCGGCTTGATTTAAAGAGGTTGGTGTGGCCCAAATGAAAAGTGAGTTATGACTAACTGACAACGACAGACAGCCTTGTGTTGACAAAACCAGCCCCTTCACAATAAAACACTGATATGACGACGGAGGACAAAAGTGGGCTTGATTTGGCAAAGCTCTGAGTGTTTTCGCAAATGGAGGGCTACAGGAGGATGGGCGCATCAGCCATGAATGGAGTGATCAAGAAAAGATTAGGAAAAAACACAGTGAGACAGTGATGAATGAGGGAAAACAGATGGTTAGGTGCAGGGGGGAGGAGGCGGTGAAGAGGAAGACTTACTGAAATCAAAGCCAAAGTTTACACACAAACGCTTTAGAGGCATTTATTTAATACATTGCTCAAGTGATCTTGTAATATATCCGATTTAGCCGAATACATACTGGAAGTGTTTAGAGTTCATCTCACGTAATTTTGGCTTATTTATTGATTCTGCCAATACAAGGAAATTAAAATGAAGAGAAACTATTCATCTTCTTTCGCCATTGCACTGTGAAGGTGTTTTGGTCCCAACTTAGACATACATCATCAACACAGTTGGGCTTGACTTGGATTAGGACCAGGAGCCATAATTGTATTAGCAATTCAACCTTATATTTTCCGTAGAAGATTCATGAAGATTGTAGTGTTGATTTTCTCCAGGGACAATAAAGTTTAACCTGACCTTAACCTGACCTTAACCTTGAGTGTTCCAAGTACTTGTAACTTCAAGGTACATTGTGTACAAATGTCACCCAATAAATAGAATCAAATACAAGCATTTATTTTATTCCAAATATTTTTTATTGTTAAAATACCTAAAAATGAAACAAACAAACAAAGTGTCTTTGCTGTGAGTGGCTCAACTCCCAAAGGCTGCTTGAACGGCAAAGGTGTCGGGTTTACAGTCAAAATATCGGGTAGAGGTGCATCAAGGGGCGATCAGTTGAAGCTGTTCTCGCATTTGAAGCGTCCCAAACTTTTCAAGCGGCAGGCGCAAAAAAGTTCGAAAATAGTGAACTTTTGGAGAAACGACACAATGACGCATTTCACATACCAGGATGAATCCAGGAAGAACCAGATAAACAACAAAAACAATGGAGGAGCAGCTAATCGTCAGAGATTATGCGAAATGTTTTCTTCTTCCTAAGGGGGGGGCGCAACAGAAAATAATTGAGAAACACTGGGTTAGGTCCTCATCCAAATCCATTCCAATTGTATTTCCTGTGTCTAGGAGCATGTTTTGTATTACTGGCAACCGTACAATTCAAAGTGTTGCACAGTGTACCTAAAGTGGTCATTCATAACTGTGGCTTATAATTTGAAGACAACAATGAGAAGTGAAACGATAACTGCATCAGTTAGGGACCTTTTGCTTTGGTCACAGCCTTCAGTATAATGAATAATTGAGCATGTTTTGAATTATATCTGGTGTGAAGAAACATTCTTATAATGTTAGCATCTTATTAGCTAGCTGTTTTAGCGGTAGCAGTGTTGAGGTTGTAACTGGTAGCTTTCAAGTGGTGAATTTACCAGTTGTCTGGAACGCACAATCAGCACTGCTGTATTTTTTTGTTAGGATAGAAATGTAAATAAATCTATATATAAGTCACTCGTGATAACCCCACTTATCCTTGTTTACCTTTTACTGAAGGACGACAGCAGCAAAAAATAATAATAATAAATTACCATTCAACGAATAATCCTTAATTTAACATAATTAGCATTTTAGCATGTGTATGGAAATGGAATAACAAAAGATCCCTAATAATCCAACAGCTGTGAACAGTATTAAGAACAGATGATGGTTCGTGTTTGTGTTCTGAGATTAAAAGTCACTGTGTTACATCAGAGGAGTATTTGGGCAGTGCAGCAGACCCCTCTTTCTCTCTCTCTCTCACTCTTCTTGGTTGTGACACGCTGCGACGGCGGCCCGGAGCGAGCCCGTAGGAGCCCGAAGTGACAGAAGGAGCGAGCCGCTGCTGTACTCCACCAACACTCGGACCAATCTGTCAGGATCAGGCAGGGGGCCAGGGCATCTCACTATCTGCTCCGCCCGCCTTGACTGCAGGGTATTTTTAGACTGATTTAGAGGTTCTTATAATGATAATAAGACTGCGGCTGCTGCGTGATGCCCGGTGCCTGTTCACTTTCTGAATGGACTCGGAGATAAGAACAGCAGGGAGCCGCGCTGTGCAGCTGATATGAAATGAGCCGAGATTTAGCGGACAACGCCTGGGGAATAGTTGAGGCTATTTAATTGATCTCTCTCCATTGATTAAACACAAAAAGATATGGCTTTACTAACTATTTCCTTGTTGACTATTGTTGTTTTGCAGGTAATTCTCAGCTAGGAGCCTCAATAGTGGACGCCTTGGACACACTGTTTATCATGGGGCTACAAGAGGAGTTCAAGGATGGACAGGAGTGGATCGAGCAAAATTTGGACTTCAGTGCGGTAGGTATTTCCCACAGATGTCTGCTGAGACTGTTGGGGCTTTTCAGGCCATTGTAATTTCAATATTTATTTAAGTTGAGGTTACACTTATTGGCTATTATTAAACTTTAATTTAAAAAGCAAAAAGTACAATTTGTCAGGACAATTTATTCTACATTTAATATTTAGGCCGCCACAGTGTTTTCACCAACTGAACTGCAAAACTTGGAATAAGGAATATCAACATTAGTTAGTCCTCTACATTAGTGAAGGCAAAGGAATAGGGCTGTCACGATTAGTCGAAATTTGTCGACAAAGTTTTTTCATTATCGACAAATCCCCCCCCCCCACAGCGGCAGTAGCAGCTGCTCCTGAACGGCCGCCCGAACAGAACAATCCAATGCACATTTGACAGAAAATAAAGCTGCTAAATGATTCAGATGTAGCTGCGCATCATGGCAGTGGTAGCTCCTGCAGTCGCTGTGTCTACAGAAAAAAACACAAGGTAAACTTAGCGTCAACATCACACACGTGCAGATAATGTGTCATTTTTGTGGCTTTTCTGAAACATATTTAGTTTTACTTCTTCCAAAGCAATGTTTAGCGATGTGTCGTTTCAGAGGTCATAAAATTACTACAAAGAACTAAAGCATATCACCAAAATAGGGCTATTTACTGATTATATTGTTTCAGTTGCACTTTGTGTTAACATGCTTTAAGTTAGTTATAGTGTTTTTTAAATATAAATGTCATTGGCTCTTTGATTAAGGCCAATAATGGACTTATGAGGCTCAGTTTTATCATGCACAGGAGTTTGAGTTATATATTGCTAAAATAAAAATAATCGTTAGATTAGTCGACTAATCGACAAAATACTTGATGACTAATGGATGATTAATGGATGATTAACCAATAATGGTTTGTGACAGCCCTACAAACAAAGGAAAACATCAGCATCAGAAAAGACTTTATTGCCATCATCAGTGAAAGGATTCACAAACTAGGAACTTTCTTTGGTGCAGTCGTGCAACATGAAACAAAAACCTTGTATAATACACTATAAACAATTATAAACTATAAGGGCATGCCATGCATGGAAATAGAATAAGATAAAAAAATATAACTAAATAAATACAGAGCATGAATAGGTGGATTTACAGCAAATGTGATTGTGGACATAACCACATAGGGATTGGAAAATGATTTGTTCGCTATTCACATGACACAAGTCACCTAAAGGGCTTCACTCGAGACAGTTTTTCATTCACACCACACTCTGTGGCAATGTATGTAGGCGCAGCTGCCATTGGAGAAGACTGACAGCATGGCTGCACGCACATGTACTCCAACGCATTCGTCGACCACCAACAACCAACCACTCACTGACTCACACACCGTCACACAGTACTCACACAGGCTCCTTGATATTCCCTCAGTCTCCCATCCAGGTACTAACTTGGCCCAACCTTGCGTAGCTTCCAATATCTGATGCAATTGTGCATTCACAATGTGGTATGGCTTTAAAAAAAATCCCATGCAAAAAGATTTTATGCAGAACTGAGTTGACCATCTTCCTATACATGCATTCTTCTTCTTGCTTAATGGCGAGCGGCACTCAACGAAAGGGTGCATTACCGCCACCCGCTATGCTGGAGTGTGGGCCAGAGTATTTATGTTTACCCCTTAACCATTTTAATTTGATTCTGCCCAATAATCCCATCTCTTTCAAAAACGGCAAAAGTTCCTTCTACTCACCGCTGTTAAACTGTTTAAGATGAAAGATTCTATCTCCCGCCTTCTTATTTTCAACTTCTCTTTACTAAGATTATATTTATTTACAATGCAAAGGCATTATTTCCACCAGCACACATTTTTGTAGGACTAATAATGTACAAGCCTAGTAGAAGCAGCAAAACATGAGAAAAAATAATGGAAATTGACGGCGTCCCATGTAACTTAATTGTTTTTTCATGAAATTGTCATAAAAAATTTAAACCAGGACCTAAATTTGGGCTAATGTGGAACTCAATTAAGAAAATTATGATTAAAATTACATTTTTACACATTTTTCAGTTGCCATGCATTATTTTAGGGCGTGATGGCAAAATATGTGTAAATCTCATTTAGATGGAAGACCTCACTAAAACCTCATTGCAAGAACTATAATTTGGCAATATATTGAGCAGCCCCTGTAGTGATCATACAGTATTTGCAGTTGCCCTTCCCAGAAAATGTGTGACTGGACTAAATGTTGTACTGGGTCCTCTGTGGTGGGAAAAGGGGACTGTATTTTCTTGGATTACGGACATCATCAGTCTGAGGCAGGGATTTGTCACGTAAACTTACAAGGGAGGGTAATTATAGCTGACATTTCCTGGGTGAACACACTGTGTCGCTCGGCGTCATTGAAGTTTAAACATTTTGACCTTTGCTCGGTCTCTGTCTCTGCTTCGTCAGATGTGCTCTAAGATTAAAGGTGGTTTTTATAATTAGCCTTCTGTTTCAGCGATTTATAATAATTCATAATCACATAAGGGACACAGTATTACTGCCTGTTTCCACATCTCACGTCACTGGGCCTGGGCCACGAAATCAAACGGCCACTACATGCGCGTAGGTCCGCCTGAGCTCCCATTGCGGGCCCCAGAGCATGCACCGTATAAAAGTGTGTACAAATACGCCGGTCCCAAGCAAACTGGTCATTCTTTACAACTGCATATGGACCACTGCTCTTACAGTCCAGTTTGGTAATGGTTTATTCAGCATAATTACGTTCATTGATTTGTATTTTGATTTTTGTGCAGGGTGAAATTACAAGAAATAAAGTCAAATCAATAAAACCTAAATATAATCATTAGTCCATTAATCACATTAAAAGCAGATAAAATACTTTCAGTTGCCATACGCACAGGCAAAAGGAACTGTTTTCAGCCTGGATTTGATCACTGTCAGAGGCCTGTCTCATCTTCTGGCACACGGTTCCAGATTTTGGCAGCGTGAAACGGACACGCGGCCTCACCATGTTTAGTCCTGACTCTGGGAACCAGCAGCACACAAAGAAATACTATATAGACCAGTGCTTCTCAATTCGTATGTTGCCGGAACCATCAATCTATAATGCCAAGCCACGACCCAATTAAGAGTTGAATTTAGTTTATAAATTAAGTAAAATACTGTATTTCCTTACAAATAATATTTGAATAAGCATTAAATAATCCTATGATGCTCAAATTATGATCAAATAACTCATTCTAACAGACTGTGCGATGTTTTTGTGCATTTTTAGCAGATACATAATTTGAAAATGTTGCCCAGGAGAGACCCACCAGTTGAGAACCGTTGAAGACTACAGATCCTTAATAAGCAGCCAATGTGTGAAACATTATTAGTTTTTGTCAAATTTAGTTTGACAGACACTTGCAAATTGGCAAACCGATTACACAATTTCACTGTGCGAATCAATGAGACTGTAAAAATGAGCACCAGACATTTGCCTCCAGATACTTGATGAACTAACAACACAGAACAAAACACCTACATTGTTTGTAAAGTGTTGTTGCAATTACCTCTCGCCTCAAACTTTCGCTGCCTCCCACCTGCTTTCATACTTTTGCTGTTTACAATATGAGTGTGGCCCTACAGTCGTGCCACCCACCTGCCAACACCAGCACCTGCCCCGGTGCACCACTAATGAATGATTAAAAAGCTCCGTGTCGGGGCGAGTGGTGAGTCATTACTGGACTCCGGTGTCCTGGACTAGCCCCTGTTCTGCAGCCTGCTCTTACATGATGGATGGGTCAGAGTAAAAACTGTGCACGCTGCCGGCCTCAAAGATCCACCAAATTAATGGACTTCTATCACTCCCATTCATCATTCAGATCAGACATGGAGATAATGTATGTGTGCGCCGCTCAAAATGTTTCATTTCGCCCTTCATAACAACGCCACAGCTGTCATTTTATGAAGTAACTCTGGAGAGAACATGAGCACATGATGTTTGGCGATAGTATTCTGTCACATAGTAAGTAATCTGCCATTTGGACCAAGCAATAGTTCCACACTTGTAGGAATAATCAGAAATGTTTCCTCCTTAAACCAATCTTCTCAATTTGTACCTTATGAGTGATACTTTTTTAGGGATGTCACCATTCTACATTTTTGAGTCATGGTTATTGTAACAGTTAGCCTGGCCTTAGCCCCTCCCACCCATGATAACGGAGGTCAATTGTGAACTTCCAGACCCTCTATACGAAATGAGTACGAAGGAACGCACCAACCAGGCTATTGGTGCGTTCCATTTGTAAGTAGGAAGTTCTAACTGGAATGCCCCCCGAAGTCGTATTTCCCACCGGGAAAGTCGGACGATTCTCTCAAGCCCCGAGTTGAATTTCCAACATGGCCGCTGCCAGTGTGAACAGTCAGTAGAAGCTCTTGAAATATCAATTTACTAGCACTACAGACTATTTTTGCGGCACATGAGCCACAAACATTGTACGATGACTCAAATATATGTGAAAATCCTGCTGTAGTGAAATTTGCATTGTACATGTGTTATGTGCAAACTCCAACAGACGCTGTGCTAACAAATGCTAAAAACAGTAGCCCTCATTGGTGACAAAACTGCGACTTTGTAACTGGAACGTCCTCAACTGGGATGTGACGTCATTCCGAGCTACGACTTCCAACTTCCGAGGTAAATGGAACGCACCATATGTAACAGCTGTGCTTCACTTTCATTTTTACCACGACATAACCCATACAGCGCTACACATAGTTCTTTTGGGACATTTCATTGTCAATGTTATTATCCTGGAAAGTCTTCTTTCAACTCAATGATGATGACAAGTAAGATTTACTCTTTGGATTGTTTAACCTTTGGTTGTTTCTTCTACCTTTTACACTTGACCCATTATGCTCGCGCTGAGTTATGAGATATGACGGCGCATTACTGTTGGTCCTAAAATTCGTACTATTAACCTACTGTGACCCGTTATAACAGCAGTAATTGTAAAAGCGGTTAATCTTGACATCCCTAGAATAATGGCTAACAGATTGTAGGAGCCATTTTGATTCTTTTGTGTGTGTACCTCCAGCCTCTATGGGGCACTGTAGTCCACCCATTGTGGGAGGATACGGCACAGGAAATTGGCACCAGGTGTTGGAAGGTGCAGAAGCTACATGATTTTTGACGGTGTCTAATAGAGATGTTCCATGCGTTTATGGCGATGGTGAGCCTAATTAAACCAAGTTAACAACTTTACTGGACTCTCTGTGGTACTTTAGAAGATACGCGTGCTTAAAGACCTTCTGTAAACCTTCAACCAATAGTGGCTATTAGAAAAGGGGAAAATAGTCACTACAACTCTTTTAACCCATATTTTTATTGTAAAATATCAATGTTAAGGATTCCATAGGTACATAAATAACCTAAAGTAATCTTTGACTTCGACTGTTGACATACACATGGAGAAAACATCTGCATTTATGCTTTCTATTTTTCCTTAAAAAGCATAATCTCATATTATCACACTGTTTACACATTGGTGCACAGCTGTCATCGTGGGTAGCTTTTTTTTACCGGAACTGAGAGACGTGTGACAGAGACTTGCTGCTTCACCCGCTTCCCCCCTTGTCACCTCGAATGACAAGTTGTTGCTCAATTTAATATTTTAGTGGAGCCTCCCGGATGACAAGTTTCTCAACTGTTCTCGTCAGAAGTGAAGGACCATCATCGCTTTTTTCCCGTGCTCTGACGAGAGGTGGGAGACGCTCTGTGTGCGGTTTTGAACAAGCCGCACACTAAGAATAAAGGAATCATGTTATATGTATGTGCAGCGCTTTATTTATTCAACAGGCTTTAGGACTGGTCTGCTTTGGAATATATTACATACAGTATAGGGGTTTGGTATGCTGAAAACAGAATGTTACATGTGTGTATAGAAAGTAGTGGGAAACAAAAGATTAAGAAAAAGTATTATTGGGGAAATTTGCTCATACAGTGGGGCAAAAACATATTATTGATCAATATCAGTGGTCTTGTAGGTCTTCTATTTTCAAATAATTGCTCCCATAGTTGATTTCTTCACACCAAGCTCCTTACCTATTGCAGATTCAGTCTTCCCAGCCTGGTGCAGGTCTACAATTTTGTTTCTGGTGTCCTTTAACAGCTCTTTGGTCTTAGTGGAGTGTGACTGTTTGAGGTTGTGGACAGGTGTCATTTATACTTATAACGAGTTCAAACAGGTGCCATTAATACAGGTAACGAGTGGAGGACAGAGCCTCTTAAAGACGAAGTTACAGGTCTGTGAGAGCCATTAATCTTGCTTGTTTGTAGGTGACCAAATGCGTATTTTCCACCATCATTTGCAAATGAATTCTTTATTCTTTCATCTCTCATCTTTTTAAGTGGGAGAACTTGCACAATTGGTGGCTAAACGGTTTTTTTGTATCCACTACTCTCTTAAAATGACATCAGAAATATGTATTGCCTTTAAAGGTCATCTGGTGCAGCCTTGTGACTTGTGGCCCTGGCAGCAAACCAAATTCATTAGCACCAAAGCCTTTATGCATTTTTTTTTTTTTTACTTGATTTTCACTTGATTCCTAATACAGTGTGCAAATAGACTCATTCTTTCCAAGGGGAAAATCCATACTTTCCATTCAGTAGAAAATGGTTATTTTCAAAATGCTTGTCTGGCGTCGCCCAAAACCCTCACACTTGCGGGAATAATAATATGCTGTTTGTGCTTGGAGCGCTCTTCTCATTTCGCCTCAGTGCCTGGGCTTTTAATATCGCAGCGCTGCATATCCTTTCTGTTATCTCTGGCACTGTGGTGAGCTGCCCGAGAGCACTAATGCATGCACACAATCGCACTTTTCTCTCACGCTCTTTTAAGTGGAGTTTCATCTGGCCCAACTTTAATTGAAACCGAGGTTTAGAAAGATACGCGACAGAGTTGGAGACATACATTGATTAAAAGCCTCGTGCTGTTAAATGACATTTGTTTCTGAAAATGAAATTAAATCTAGCGGCAGACTTCACAGGAGATGAATTAAAAGCAGTTAATTATATTA
>OMNZ01014710.1:27265-48895 GCA_900303255.1 Lesueurigobius sanzi | reverse complement strand
GGTTTCACTTCACAGGTGTTCCTTATCAGGGTTAATTAGTGCAATTTCTTCTTTATCAACGGTCATGAAAATAAAGAAAACACATTGAAAACACATTGAATGAGAAGGTGTGTCCAAACTTTTGGCCTGTACCATATAATATATATATATAATATAACACAAGCATGTATTTATTCCAGATATCTTGTATTATTGAAAAAATACAAAAAAATAATGTGTGGTCATCATTTATCTGAGAGCCACATGCAGTCATCAAAAGAGCCACATCTGGCTCCCGAGCCATAGGTTCCCTACCACTGTTCTACAAAAAAAAAATCTCTTGATTTATTTACCTCTTATATTAGACAAATATACAAAATACATAAATTGTTATTTTTCAGACGTAAATGTGAAGATCTCAGTCGATGTTTCCCCATTAATCTCAATGGACGCAGCCTCTGCGGTCACCGAAAAGGGGGCATTAACCTTTCTCCCCTCTATAGAGTTCGGGAAAATCCACTGTTCCCATGGAAATCCGCCATGTTTGCAGCTGCTAGCAAATGTCATCCATAGACTAACATTGGCTAGAAACATTATAAAACGTGGAGAAAAGAGCCGTGGAACAACTCTGTTAGCTGCTGAGTCACTGCTGGTAAATACATGTAACTCACTGTAGTGTCAACATGCTTTTATATGAACGATAACTCCAGTATGGCAGTCAACCACACATGGCCATGTTAGAACGCACCATCAACAAGGGAATAATAATGAAAATGGGCTGTGTTTTCATTGTTATGTGGTCCTGAAAAATGGTGGAAAAATTCCCATAATGCATTGCAGTTCCGAAGCTCTATAGGTCACTGTATTGTAGTCTATTCCAGCAACTATGACCCCCAAGGCGGGGAAAAGCCTGTAGAAAACTATTCATCCCCTTCCTTAAACACTATCATCTCCATAGACCTTGAGACAAGTTTTAGATTTCATTAACATTTATTGACATTTTTTGGAATACCCCAACTGGACTACAACATTTCCGTTGTACTTGTTGCGATGACAATTCATTCCTGTTCTAAATCTCGATACACCCACTTTCCTGCCATCTATGTTTACCTGCCAGGAACAAGAGTGAAACTTGAAATACCCCACTTCCATTCCAGATAAGCGCGTGCTGGTGGCGGCGGTAGTGGAGTAGGTAGGTGAGGGTGGGGTGGGGGGGGGCTCGTTCCTCAGTCACCATGAAGGAATTTACAGCCCTCCGAAGAAAAGAGTGGCTGGAGGGGATCTTTGTCTACCTCCCTGTTCCTTCTTTTACACCTTCCCCCCTCCCTTGTTTCCACCCAGCTGTCAAGTGAGTATGCCGCTCTCTGAAAAGGGCCCTATAGGAACAAAGGGGACGTGAGCAGGCCCTGTTATGAATGCCTGTGTCAGGACGGAGCCAAAGGTAAACACCCACCTTTCTCATCCACTACGTGTTTAGTAAACAGTCTTCTAAGGTCACCGGCGGCGTCACTTCCAGTAGGGGTTTGGGCAAAATACACTGGCTTTCAGGCAATATTATGTTACAGATAAGAACAGGGAAGGTGCGATACGTTTTCCAGGTTTTTTTTTTTTTTACAGTCTTGGTTTTTTGGGCCTACTTTAATCTCTTAACATATAAACTTTTACCTGGAAATAAATACATTGTCAAATCTTCACAATAAGGTGTTTAATTATTCCTCTGATTCAACATTTCTCCATAGATTTACACAGAAAATTGTAACTTTAAAGGCCTCTATCTCAAAATGCATTGCAACATCTCATCATTTTAGTAGCACCTACAGACTCCAAACGGTCCAGTCTTGTACTTAGAGGGATTTTTCAATATTTAATTCTAGTGCTGTAACATTCCTGACCGAATCGGCTCTCTAGAACGGCTCTTTAAGGTGAATGGTTCCAACCGGATCTCAGTTGTGAAAAAAAGAGACGGATCTTACACCAATTCTACACCGATTTACCCCGAACGCACACGACAGAAACTCGACAAAAGCGGATAAGACGGCAATGAATGATGTCTTGACATGTTAAAATGTCTGAAATTAAACTGCGCTTTGTGAAATCACCATCTAACCCATAAAATGTAATGAATAATTTTCTCAAGGTCCAGTTCCTTATTACTGACTACAACTTCCCCTTAGTTTTAATGGTGTGTTATCCCACCATTGGAATCTGCCTGTGCACACAGTGTAAAGTTGAGTTGCATTATGTGAAAAGGTTTATAGGCAGTTTGAAGCCAACGGAGAGAGAAAACATTTACATTGTGTGTTATGCGTCGCTCTCTCTGTGAAGCAAACCTGAAAGAATGTTGAAACTAACTAGAAATGTTGACCGTAAGGAACAATTTTTTGAGTCAACACTCACTGTGATGCCAATGTTAGTTGTAAAGTTTAAAAACAACATACAACACAAGTAGAATTATTTTAGGTATCAGAATCTGTAGCAATTGTTATGGAGGAAGTAATTTGTTTTACTGGAAGGAACTTGCTATTGCGCAAGCGAGTCTATTTCAAAATACACTGACCATAGTACTATAAGAAGAAATGGCCACAAATCACAATTGTTTGTTGAAGTTTGTGACACAACGTTTTAAGCTCAATGAATGAAAAAAAAGAACGTAAATTAAATTTGATCTCAAAACTGTTGCAAATCTTTTATTTATCTTTTATTTTTTCGAAGACCTTAGATCTTTAATATAGGCTACAGGTTTGAGATCTGGTTCACATGCTTTAATATGATAGTTACAATATTGTAATATTATACCTCAGATAATTAAGTTGTGAGGTTTTGAAATTAAAAATGTATACTACTGGGCAAAAGTTTAGAAACACTTTTTATGTATTGTTTTTTCTTTATTTTCAACATTATTGACATTGTATGGTTCTCATTGAAGGCATTACACTATGAATGAACACATGGAATTACTGTAAGAAACGAAAAAGGGTGAAATAATTCAAAATCAATCAATCAATCAATTTATTATTGCTTATGTTGTCTGTTTACAGTTGTGTTCATTCTACTGTTTTACAGACTAACTCCTTGCTTTTTAACCATTTGTACTTCTGTTGTGTGGCCTATTCTGTCTGTGAACATCAACCTGCCCTGGGACTACAGATGAAAATTAGCCACGTGGCTAACTCTGGCATATTTACATGTGGACTTTAAGGACTCATGTTAATTAATGTGCACTGTCCCATCTTAAATAAATAAATACATTTTTGTAATGTAAATAGTCTTGAAAATAAGAAAGAAAAACAAATACATAAAAAAGTGCTCCAAAACTTTTGACCGGTAGTGTAATCTAACAATAAAAAAAAACTTGTCAAGTGAAAAGAAATGACATTGTGTCACATAATAAAATGGCCATATGATTTACTACCTGATTATACTGAATGATCCATGGAGTATTTCTTCCCTGAGGCCACAGGCATGTTCCAAGATGGCCCATGGATGATCCACACTGTACTTCTAACTGAAAAGGGCACTTGGAAACCATGCACTGAAACATAAATGAAATAAAAAAAATATGCTTGTGTTTCCTGGTTATAGACAGGACTCAAAATATTTCTTCACATCTAATTTTTTTCACTGCCAAAATCTGTCTACAAAGGATCATTTCTGGGACTTTGTGAGCAGGAAATGTCTCCCCTGCGCTGGCGTCACCCATTATCAGCGGTGCGCATGGCTGTCTCCTGATAAACCCGTCGGAGTGGTGGTACTTGTGTCTCCTGGCGACTCTGAGGGCACCGGCCACTTCTGTCGGCCACTTTGGGAGACAGATTCCAGCTCGGTGGCGTATTAAAGGTTTACAGCCTCCTAAATACCCATAAAGGGCCAGCTCATTGTGCCAAACGGTGCTTTAAGTGGCGTCCTCCCATGCCCCCGAGCGAGCGCCATCTCCAAGCCCAGTTTCTGCCCTGTTGTTTGGACAGGGCACCAGTTTCCTACTGCTGGACAGAGTGTGGCTGAAGCTGAAGGGTCACACGGCCACCTGGCCCCAAGTGCGTCAGTCCTGTCATGTGCCTGTGGTTTCCTTTTATTGTATCAGCGCTCCCGGGCATCATCCTCAAATGCTCAATGCTAAAAATGTCACACCTCCAGGGAGAAAATCAGCGAGGAAGATGGCCTGAGTGTATAACCGCAAAGGTTGGCTCCGATTTCCGTTAAGCGTTGAAATGAGGAGACAATGCGAGTTGTTATGAGTATATGGTGTACGGTGCAGTGCCAAAGTTCAGGCAGGTCTAAAAGGTTTTAATGATGGAACTTTTGGTTATTTTGAGTTTATAATTGATCCAACAAAGTATTAATAGATTATACTCAAAACATAGCCTACCTAATTGAGTTTTTTTTTTGTTTTTTTTAAGCACAGAAAATGCAATTTGAGAGAAGACTGAAATATGAATGCACTGTTTATATGAATGTGAAGTTTTTTGTTTTCTATATAATATAAATAATGATATAATACTGCTGATATAAGCTGCGTTGGGGAATACTGACTACTAATATAAATGTGGCCTATGATGAAAAATCCAACTTTTTTTCTTTCTTTTTTTTACCACACAAAAACAAACTTTCCAAATGCACCTGGAGCTCAGCAGGTACTAAACCTTTCCCTGCTCGTTTTGATCTGTCCTCTCTTGATGTCAAGCAATATGAAGCTAAAATTCAATGATTGAATACCACAATGTAGTCCCTTGATTTTAGGAAAGTAACTATATCTTAAATACCCTCAAATAAAAGCATAAACACATGCATTCCGTTACAAGTACCCAACACTGTATATAAGTTAAGATAGTTATATAGTTGTGCTCATAAGTTTACATACCCTTTAAAGCTTTTGGCTATTTTTCATAAAATATGAATGATGACACAAAAATCTCATGGTTAGTGGTTGTGTGAAGCCATTTATTGCCAAAGAACTGAGTTTACTGTTTTGAAATCATAATGAAACAGAAACTACTCAAATGTCCCTGATCTAACGTTTACGTGGCCTTCAACAACTGCCAGGAAAACTGTTGAAAAAGTCACTTCAGCTGAAATACAGGACTCTCTGACAAAATTGGACTTCAAGATGCACAATATGTAAACGTTTGATCAGGGACATTTGGCTAGTTTCTAGTTGAAAAGCGTAAAAAACAGATTTTTTGACAATAAATGGCTTCATGCAACCACTAACCATGAGTGCAATAAAGGTTTTTGTGTTTTACATATCCTGAGATTCTGCCAGGGTAAACGTATGAGCACAACTGTGTATAAACATTGTAAAGTTCAATTTAGGCTTAGGTTTATTAAACATTGACATAGCAGGAAAGAACAAAATGTTTAACCTGAAATGTGTCAATTACAAGAGAATAAAAACAGCAATAGAAAAACATAATAAAAACATCTATAAAACATCTTTATCCCTCGTGCAAAAAGCATGCTGCCTTTTTGTATCAGATTTTTTATTTGTACAGTCATCCATGGCTTGTCATTATCTGTTACAGAGTCTCTTTTTAGTCTGACTGTTTGACTTAAAATTGACTGAACTGTTATGCCAGTTAAGGCCTCCACTTTGGCTCCAGGATCAGAAAGTTCATATGTGTGGGAAAAATCTGTGGTGTTCATTAAAAGACCCAAACGTCGCATTGCATCAGATGTACGTTTGTGACACGTGATGTACTGAATAGGCTTTTTTGGCCATTTCCCAATACTCCACAAGATGTACCAACAGGAGGCAGATGGACGGGTGGGTCATACAAGGTTGAAATGTTGGTAAAAAATTGAGTCAAGTTGACTAGCTTTTCTTGTAGCACCTGAAACAACCTGCTTTAATCCATGCCTGAAACAGATGGATTCATAGTTATACCTGTTAGTGTCCCCAAGAATTACAACAGCAGATAAATGCGTTCAAATTCACTAAGGCAGCGGTCTAAGTACTGGGTTACCTGAGCCTCAGGTTTAGCTGTAACTGAAGAGCGTGGGGGAACATACAGTACACAAGCAATAATACAACTTAACCCGCGAGGGAGACGATGAGGGCGCAGCCAGACCCACAAGGCTTCATGCTCGTCTTTTCGGGGATTTTATCACATGCCTACAGTGCAACTCCACCTCCTCCATTGCCACATCTGTCAGGACAGTGTACAGTATATCTAGGTAGAGATATTGTGGATTCCAGTATATCTTCAATGAGCCAAGTCTCTGTCACAGCCACAACAGCCATGTTGTTATTATCTGCAATACTGTACACATCATCAGATTTATTCCACAAGGCGTGCACATTGGAGAGGAGAAATCCAGGCGTAGATGGTTTGGCTTTAGGTTTGGTTGGGGGCGCTCTTAAGTGAACAAGGTTAGCTGGCCAGGATGATCTTCTTCCACAGTGTGACCAGTAGGCCTATTCCCAACAACAGGGTGTATTTTAGGCACAATATTTCTTCCAGCACTCTTACCCCTTGGGGGAGATCTCAGTCTTAAAATCACATTTTGGTGAAGCACTGCCTTCACTTCAGCATCCAGTGGATCTGTAAGTCTTCTCAAACATTTTAGATCTTCACTGTACGTGTATCCTTGTTTGATCCATGAGTACAGAGCATTAGGGAGTAGATCACTAATCGCCACCAAGTAGGAGAAGGCTTTCCTCAACTGTTCAAAGTCAATCCAGATGTTAGCCATCCAAAAACAGAATCTTCTGATATCCAATGATTATTTCAGGTGTACATGCAGCTCAGAAATGCCAAGAGCTACAACACAATTTCCATTAAAAATAAAGATTTAATAGGCCTCAACTCAATTAGCTCCACTCATAAAAATGAATTGATGGTTTGTTGGTGTAGAAACACAAGTAAGCATGCATTTCGGGTGTATGTTTTGACAGTCTTTGATCGTATGCTTAACCTTTGTATTGTTCACTCCATCTTAATACGCTCCCCATGCTTGTCATAACGTGTGCAAAATGTGTGGAATTACTGCCAATTCGCCAAAGGGTTAAATTTTATCCCCGTATCCTGCCTGTAGAACATCTTGTACTGCTCCAGTTTAGTCTCCTGAAACCCCTTTTAGCCACTGCAGGTGATTTAATGGGAGTTTATTAAAACATATTAATCTTTGGTAGACATTTTTATAGACAGAGGTTTCATTTTTGCGGCATGGATTTATTGAAAAACACAATGAACAATGAAAACTTTAGAAAAATGGCAGGATTTGTGTAGTAAAAGAATATATAGACATCAGCAACACAGTGCAAACATATAATATCAACCATAGCTATTCTTCAAGTCTTTTTATACACACTACTTAAGCAGCATTCGATTCCTAATATTCATTAGTCAGTGCAGACCTGTGTCATTTGTAAACATTCCAACTACATAAGTTAAAAATAATAACTTACAAGTCACCATATTCATTTGTAATGGCAGATTAAAACTATGTACAAGAATATTCAAGAAAAAAACAACTGGATTCCCTTTTAGCCCTAAATAATACAAATAACAACAACAAATCAATCCTTGGCATGCTTACTAAGAATAAATAAATTCAAGTTTGAAATGTGGCCACTTAAAGAAACGCAAGTAACAATTAGCACACGGGGAGATTATCCGGAGAATGCCTTTGTGAACGGAGATGCCGAGAGGGGGGAGGGACAGCCCCCAAACTGTGATTATTGTCCGAGCCACTATAAAGTTACAGAACAGGTCTGAGGGGGTGAAAAAAAAAATGCCACCCCCACAATCCTTTGCATTGTCTCTAACCCCCTCCTCCCGGCTGCCGTGGATGGTCACTGGCTGGGGATGGGGTTACAGGAAGGCCCGATGCTGCGGGGGAGATAGTGGCGGTCCGCGGTGACAGGTCCCTCCTCACCTCCTCTTGGACGGGCCGCCTGCAGGATCGTGGCCGGGGAGGGGGTGAAGGGGTAGAGGGGTAGAGGGGGGAGGGGGGTCACATGGGGGCAAGGAGGTGGACAGAGAGGGAGATTACGGGGAGCCATTACATCGGGAAACATCGGGTGACTCTTACGTAATGCCATGGAAGTGTCAATCGGGTTTTTGCATGATATACAATAGAGCACTGTATTTAAATGCAACTTTTTGGCGTCTAAAAAGATAAGTGCTTGTGTCTGTGTAATCTGAAGTGAATATTTTGTAAATTGCAGATCCCTTCCTGTATTTTTTGTTCTGTGATTTAGTGTTTTTGGAGACTTCTTTACACACAATTTGTTGAAAAAGATATTGCAAAATTTGATCTAATATCGTTATTGCGATATTGCATGCCCGTATCGCAGATCACAGGTTTTTTCAATATTGTGCAGCCCTAGTTCCAGGGCATGGTGTGGAACATATTTTGCTGTACATACAGTATTTATTTATTTGATATGGACATGGCAGTTTACATTGGACAAACCAGATATATTATATTATATTATATATATAGTGTTATAGCAAAGCATGCTAATTTTCAACACCTGTCCATAGAAGGCTTTTCACACACAAATACACACAGATACAAATTTACAATAGATTAAAATGCAATTCAAACATGTGAACACCTTTGGTCTGACTTCAGCCACAGTTTCAGACATCTGCAGAAGATGTTCAAGTCAGTCTGCAGCTTTAAGTCTGTGGGAAGGGAGCCAGCCCTTGGAGGACAAGGTGGACTGTCCAAAGGACATAGTAAATGCACCTTAACTTGTTGGACTCTGTACCTTTGCCAATATTTAAGCCAGGGGTGTCCAAACTTTAGTAAATGAGGGTTGCATGACGGGTTGCATGAAGTAAAGCAGTAGTTCTTAACTGGTCAGAAACCGGGACACAAGAGTGGGTTGTGAATTTTTTTGTGGGTTGCAGGACTTTGATTCAAGCTTTTTATACAAACGTAACCTTCCAACTACCTGTTCTGTGACATTTTTTGTAAGTACATCCAGTTGTAACCCTCACTTAGCTTTTTGTCCTACGTATTTACACAATGTTCCACATTTTCAATTTTACAAAGGGTTAGGGTTATAATTGGATCTTTATTCGCAGACATGATTTCCATACTCCCAGCATGACTACAATCTTGTTTTGGGTAATATTTTATCAAAAATATTTTGTCACCTATGGCTGCCGATTGTGTATTTTGGGGCTATAAACAAGTAGGCCTTTACCGAATGGTTAATGCTAGATAGTCGGCTCTGGAGGGACAGTCTGCTTTGAAAACTTGAGATGTCATGACAATAATAAAGTTTAGGAACAGTGATAGTGTGAAGGTTAGGGCTAAGTTTAGGTATAGGTATAGTTTTAGACAAACCAACACATAGACCTATCCAAAATTACATCAGACCGTCTCTCCCGAGCAGACTATCTAGCACTAATATACCAAATATGGGTTAATGTCTCACCCTATGTCTAACCATTTAGTCTTGCTCACATTTTTTTGTGTTTAACCCTAAAACCTGGATTCATAAAAAGACCTACGAACACACATTGACACAAACACTGCATAAGATTTCATATATTTCTATTTTGTGGTTCAGCTGCCTTGCTCCTGCCCTCCTGTTCAGTGCCCGCGTGGGGGGTCCGTTCAGCTACACTTGCAGACCGACTTCTTGCCTTCAGCCACGTACAAGCTTCCAACACTCTTTGCGGATGAGCATGACAAAAGTGGTGCGCTTTCCCCTGCAGCCAGACGCCACCGAGCAGAAAACATTACACTTGATCGCACATGACATTTGGCAGAAACTACAAACCGCATTAAGTACATGTATGAGACAAACCAATAAAAAAGATGTCTTTGAAAACGGCATTTGTTTGGGACTAATGCGTTTTGAGTTGAGCCTGGATTAAGTGACTTCCCAGTGCGTCTATAGATGTCTGACACTTGCCAGGCCTCAGAAGTACCGCACACACTCAGGAGGAAGTGGTGGATATGACTGACCATTAGGACTTATTACGGGCTTTATGGTAAGGGCAGCCAGTAAAAGAGCCGGACGTAATAATACAATTAAGAAGCATGAGGGCATCCAGAGATGGTATCATTCAACTAAAAGCAAAAGCATCAGTGTAATAAATAATTGTATCCGGCTATGGCATTAGGCTAGGTTCTTATGTTGGATACAGCTTTGATTTGCAAACAGTTTTACTTGTGGCGGCACGGTAGCGCAGTGGTTAGCGCTCATGCTTCACAGCTATAAGGTCCCGGGTTCGATCCCGGGCCAGGACGGGGCCTTTCTGTGTGGAGTTTGCATGTTCTCCCTGTGTCTGTGTAGGTTTCCTCCAGTTTACCCTACCATCAAAAAGATGTACAATAGGCCAGGATGAATGATGTCTGGGTGAGTGAATGGTGGTGATCAGAGCGTCAGTTTGCACATGATGTGTGCAGCCACACCTCTGATGGTCTGGTTACCGCTGAATGAAAGGCAAATCATCTCATGTAAAGCGCTTTGTGACTATGTCTGTGAAAGGCACTATATAAATAAAAGCTCTTTTTCTTCTTGTCATCCTACTGTATTTAGAAATACCATTAACAGTATCATGCTGTGCTAGCTGTTTAGACATAATTTCCCACTATGCTAGAGTGCTTACTTCCACTGATCCGTGACTTGTCCTCAGTAGAGGTCACAGAGCCTGGTCGGCTGCTCAGCTGTGGCTCACTATGAGAAAACTGAGGAGCCAGGGCACGACTTTGACTGGATCCTCTCTGGCTCGCTGTGCTGTCAGGTGTCCGGGGGATCTTTGGCTGGCTTTCAAATGCAGGAACATACTCACTGGGGAAAGAAGGTTTAGGTTTAGGGAAGAAAGATAAAAATCACAAAATGATCAGTTGGTTCCAGTACACTGTTGATCCTTGTTTACGGTAAGCAGGGCTATTGAAAAAGGTGTAATCCCATAAAGAGCTATGAAATGTATGTCTGTAAAGCACTTTGGGTTGCATCTTTGTATGAAAAGCGCTTTATAAATAAACTTTGATTGATTGATTGATTGAAATGTGATACAACAGCACACAATAGTCGCAAGAGCATCTTGTTTCAGAACATTAGGTCCCAACATGTGGCGCAGAAGTGCCTGTCCTCCTCATGTTTATATTTCAAAAGTGAAAAGTAGGTTACATCTCTGACACGTTGAATTGGTTACTATCTTTCTATTTTGTACTTCTTATTAACACCTTGAAAAGCCTAACTAGGGATGAGGGCTGCAAATAAGCCTGTGGCTAGAAGCCTTATGTACTACATAGCATTGGTTACCTAGTTGATATACTGTAGCAATGTTTTAATGTGCAGTGCCTTACAGATAAACAATACAATACAATGAAATAATAAAAATTACCATTGGCCCTAAATGAATGATTTGAGTCAGGATGCGAACATCATGTGACATCTCAAAAGTTGTATTTTTTTTACCAGATATGACATTGATGTTAAGAACAAGAACAGACTAGATGCACTGCAAGCAATCACTTATTTCATGACAGTGACAAAAACCAGAAGAAAGTACAGGCCCCACCATCGTCGCTAATCCTTCAAAATGCTGACACGCAAAATATGACCGCCCTGGTTTAATTAATACATTTACATTATATTAACTATGGAAATACAAAGCCCTTTAATCTTCCATTTATGGGCATGAGCATGAGGCAGTACTTATTTACATATACCGTACTCGAGTACATGTGAGTAACTTTTTAAGTGTTTAATATTTGAATGCTACTATTTTTTAAATACCGTTACTCTAATTGTAAATAGAGCTTTGGAAGGTGATGTCACGTAATGGGGCGTGGCCAGCAGATTGTGTTGATGTGTATGTGGTTGAGGCGCCATCTTACCGGCCCAAACAACAAACTGCTAACTGTAGAACTAAGGGAAGCTAGATGGACAAATAACTTCAGGATAGTTGGGGCCTGTTGTGTAGTTGACTGCCATGTTAGAACGCACACTCTACGAGGGAATAATATTGAAAATGGGCTGTGTTTTCATTGTTTTGTGGTCCTGAAAAATGGTGGAAAATTCCCATAATGCATTGCACTGTGATGTCAGTTCCAAAGCTCTATAGCCTCCTGTATTTTGTCTGACTCAGGTGTGACTCAGAGCGGTAACTAACGAGCTGCAGCCCTCTCTTCACTTTCATTCTCTTAAAAAATATATTTTTAAATTAAATCATTTTTAGAAAAATGTTGCTCATGCTGTGTAAGATTTAGAATGTTTGGGTCCATTTTGACTGTGATAATATTCTAAAACTGCTGATTTTCTGTGCGTAAGAGTCCTCCTGACTTTTCTTAGGATTTGTCCTCCTAGAAGAACGCTTTCAGCAAAGATGTTCTTAAGTTGGCCTTAAGAACAAATTTGTGCGTAAGTTTGTTTCATGAATGAGGCCCAATGTTAGGCTTAAACTGAGCGCTGTTGTCTAAAATATTCCACCTACCAGGTGCTATGAATACCTGATCAAAGTGTTATACTTTTTAAGTTATGCTTAGTATTAAGTTATACTAAGTTACACTTCTTCCCACTCCTTTTCAAGTTTGGATAAGGCATGCATTTCTTATTTCTTTTTGATGAAGGGCATCAAAGAAAAATAAAGAAAAATAGAATATAATAGAATATGGTGCTGGCAGGTTGCTGGCACTGCACTGTGAAGTGTATATGATGTAGTGTACTTAAACTTGAAATAAACAATCAATCAATCAAAGTGTGCTTGTGTATTTTTTTGCCTCAAATAAAATATAGTTCAGTTTGTTGCTTTTTGTCTGTCCACCTAAATCTTTTGAAATCTGTAAATCAAAAGAAAAGGATTATAAAGACACATTATCCATCGGTCTAATCTTGGCAACATCACTTGGCAACACTGTAATACATGGTTTAATTTCAGGAAAACTCATTCATTGCTTTGTCATACAAGTCCTTCCAAAACTCCCTGGCTCCACCATTCAAGATAAAATCTGTCACCCAAGTGTTCTGAGCTGTAAGAAGCTTTGTACCCAGAGTTTTGTAAGACAAAGTGTTCTCAAGTCATAATAGTTTGTATTACAGCTCGAATGACAAAAATGGGCAAGGAGTTGAATGGTTAAAAGCAATGCTTGAAGAAATGGCATTAGCAAATTCGTGGTTTGAATTTCACAAAGCCTGGGTCGTGAAACGTTTCATGACAATATACTACGATAACCTTCATATGGCATCCATTAGAACTCCCTTGCATTTGGAAATACAGAAGGGCGAGCTAGACTGAGTCATAAATATTGATGCGCTGCTCAGGAAGGGGCAGATCCACATCTATTTCCTTAGATGCCCTAATGTAAGTGCTGCTGTGCATCGTCAAGCAGATATTCCCATTAATTCTTATAATCAGTCGTCCGGAAATGCGGGAGACCAAAGTATACAAAGAGTTGACGCAGCTGAGGCGGTGAAACATAACAACAAGACTGGATGTGTCATTAATTCTCCTCACAGTGCAAAGCAAATACACTCAGAACGGCGTGAAACTCATTGCAATCTTACATAAGGATGAGATTTTAACATCAAATGCCAAGCCTTCCCCCTCCTCTTCAATTGCCTCAGACTTTTGATGTAGGAGAATAAGCCGGCTGCGTCTCCAGGTGTGTGTACCGTGTAACCAAAGGAACAGCTGTGTTTTTGCTCAGAAGCACAAAGAAGCGGTTCCTGAGACTTTGGCCAAATTGCAGTGTTTCTAGGATTCCATTGACCGCTTTGTTGATGGCGTCGAAGTCCCCGTCACTCAAACCCGGGGTGAAATCAGGCGACTGGATTCAGAGCGAGCCAAGCTGTATGGCAGAGGTGTCTTGCGTTCCTGGGGGATCGGCGGAGGGATGACTGAAGCACTTTCCCGGGGACTCATTACTCTCGCCGAGATTGAGGAGTCAAGTTCCTTTGGGATTTGACGGAGGGCCGGAGCCAGGGAGGTCTGCTTGAATGGGCCTCTTTGTGGGCGCTGCTGGTTTAAACGCATGTCACAGGCGTTGGGAGCGGCGCGGGGGTGCTGAGTCACCCATCGGGGAGCGTGCCTGCCAAATCTCTAGCCCCGAGCTACAAATAACGCCGACCCAAATAGTAGGCTTCAGAGAGAAAACATGCGCAGGTTCATTGTATAGAGAGGGTATGGCATGAGGAGACAGCTTGTTAAATCTTTCAGTCAGTCTGTCAGTTTTCAGGAAAGTTACTTTGTATATAATATTGAGGCAAGTTAATGAGATTGATATCGTACTGTACTTATTTTCCGTGGGCTACTTTATCTGGTGGGTCTGCTTCAGGGAAAAGGAGTCAAATGTATTGTGTGGCTTGACATGGATGCACTGAAAGCCAGTTGGTGCTTTTTGCAGCTACATTTATAGACCAGTGAAGTGAAGTGGACCAAAAAAAACCCCAGTATATTAAATTACTGTCCCGTAAAGTGTCTTCAAGCACATTTATTCAGCTTTCTAAGAACTTGAATACTGCCTGCAGATACTTCTGTTCATAAACGTTGGCCTGGCCAGTCAAGCCTTTATCTATCCTATACAAAGATGTACAGGCTGGGACCTTGTCTTACCTCCCCAAGATCTGATGGGTGTGACTTCAGAGACGTGTTCTCCCAGAGGAAAGGATATTTCAAAAAGAGATCTCAATAATAACTCATTCCTTTCTCCTAGAGACCGCTTTGAGCCCTTGTTGTTTCTGTTGCTTCATTTTGTCTCCAGAGTAAAAGACTGTACAACATCTCCTGCTTAGTTTTAAAACAGAGATCTTAATTTTTCCTTAACTAAATCTCTCATTTTCTCCATGTTAAATGTCTTATTTGTCTCAATCAAAGACACCAGAGAGATTTCAGATTAAACTGAAAATAATCTCATTTTAAGGTTGTCTGTTCTTTTCTTTTCTCATATTTTTCTTACTAAAGTCTTACATTTCCTGCAGCAATAACATTGAATATAGTAAAAAAGAAGTAAAGACAAAATGTGCTTTATTTGTTTTTTAAAAAGCATCACATTTGGCTTGCTGCTGCTGCTGCTGTAGAAACCCTGTACAATATTTTGTGGTACATTAGAAAGTATTCTATAAACTGCATTTTTGGATTTTGAAGCTTGATATTTCTTTCTCCATACTGGCTGTTTTGGGGGACATTATTGAGGCATTAAAACAAATTCTCCAATGTGTCTCAAATAGGTCTCATACTCGCCTCTCATCTGTTGCTCCGAATTAATCAGATAAAACTAAAATGAGAATCACATTTGTCTCCATGAGCTTAAGAATAGACACAGTTCAGCAATAACACTTTCCTCTGGGTTTGGCAAATGTTCATTTCAACGCAAACATGCCAGTTTATGTAGTAATGGAGTAAAATAATCACACAAGGACTTCTAAATTAGTTTGACACACTTATCGCGTGAATGTTTTGCACTAATGCAGTATATACTTTAAGACCATCAAAAGAACATACAATTGTTCAGGTTTACCTCTGAGAATATCCATTGTGCTCCTCCTCTCCTTTTCTGTCAGGCCGCTCATACGATGCATCTAAATCCATTTCTTGTGAAAATTTCACAATTTCTGTGTCTGAAAATAAATAAGTACATAAGAAAGAAAACATAATTGAATATTTCCTTTCCACTTGATGCCTAAATTACCTCGAAAATGTCTAAGCTATCGTGTAATCTAGTTATTTAAAATGAAACTATACTAGACTATAGATAATTCCACACAAAAGGCACTGACCGGTGCTTTGATGTAAGGAATCAGCGGTCACGGGGCGGCTGCCAGAGCGAGTGGGTGGTCGAGAGTTGTACCGAGATGGAGGGAGGCTGTCCTGACCTCCATCACCCCCACGGCTGCAAGGTCTGGAATCCCTATACATCATACACACACACACAAGCATAAACGGATTAATATATTACCAACTGCTTTCTCTTGAGGAAGATTTAGGTAGACACGCACATCCCGAACCAGTTAAGCAGCGTGCAAGAGATCGAAGAAACGATGTAGAAAGATGACAGACTAGCTCCCAAAATCAATTTATTCACCACAGGGTAACGTTTCGGGCGTGGTAGCTGGTCTGATGAAGGGCTAGCATGCCCAAAACGTTACCCTGTGGTGAATAAATTGATTTTGGGAGCTCTACAGGTGTGCAGAGTCTGTCATCTTTCTACAACTGCTTTCTCTTGATCATAATATTAAGTACATCTATTTTCATTTTGTGACACAGTGAAATCTCCACAACCACGATATTTACACAAAGCTGCACATGACGGTGGAAGTGTGAAGATTTAGGTTCGATCACATCGGCGTCACCCACAACAAAACAGTTTTCTTCAAGTTGTTCAGTAAATAGTGTTGATCCTGCATGTTTATTTTCGGGGACAACGGGCATTACATGTGACTCATCTGACTTTTCCGCTTCACGCTCCACCTCTGTTGACCTGCTGATCTACTTTTCCCAGGCATCTCAAAACGATATGACATGAAACAATGAGGCAAAACAGAACAATGCCCCGACTTGAGCATTTCCTCCAAGCTAGCATTGTTTATCTGGGACGGTAAACTGATAGCCCTCAAGACTCGGGAACAAAAAATGCATACTGGGTCAAATCAATGAATCCATTCTGCTCTATCTAAAGCTTGCTTCAAACTCGACATGATTATAATTGATAGACCCAAAAGTGAGTGTGTAAAGCTTGAAGTTTTTGAAATAATCAGGAGTTTGACCAAAATGAATGCCATTTTCAGAGTTTGTTCTACACATTGTGGACTACAGCATAGGATTCAATCTTGTGTAATGTCACAAGTATTGAAATATTACATTCATGCATTATTTCAGATCAGTTTACAACAAAAAACACCAGATTGATCACAACAAACTCATGAAGGAGTACTTCATTACTGACTAGGCCTGACATTATGATGTATATTTTTTTTTATTTATGAGCCATTAAATTTTGAAAATGTGATCCCGAGACACTTTTTCAAACTGAAATTGACACGGTATGACACCATCGACCACAAAAACAACTTTACCACTGGAAAGACCACCACTTCCTTAGTAGGACTTCACACATTCACTATTGGGTGTATAAACAATCAGGCCAAGCTTGTGGGAAATCAGATAGTCGAGCAGAATTTTTCTCCAAAATGTTGTTGATTTCACATGGAATGACACAACTATAACAGTCATATAGAAAAAAGAAAACATTATATTAGGATTCCTACCCAGAGTTGGATTGTCTTGGTAATCGAGGAGTGACCGGTCGCTGCAGAGGTTCATCACCACCCGACTGCGGCTGAGGACATCTCTTTTTTGCTTTTGCCATGTTAGTCATAATCTGTACAACACACACAGCAACAAAGAACAAACTTAGACAACAGCAGTTTTAGTGAGTGTGTAGCCGTCACAACGAGAATAATCCTATAGTATAACATCCATGAATAATAGAAAGACCACAGGGACAAAGCAATATCCTTTTACATAGCATACTCTGCAAGCATTAGAGAAGATCAATGTCCAGGCCAGTGTCAGATCCAAGGTCGACAAGTCCAAAAATATTAATTTTGTAGCCAAATACATGCATATCGAGTGTGTAGAATTGGATTTGATGAACAGTTCTTACTCCTAGGTACTCTGTCGTGAGCAGACTCTCTCCAGACAGCTCCCGCTGTTGTGGCTGGAGAACTTCCTCTTTGTCCAGGTCGGTCTCCATCAGATCCTCCTGGGAGAAAAACAAAAAAAGCACAATCATCAGTTTTACAGGCAACGTTAAGCCCAAGAACACGTTTACTATTTCATTTCTACTGCTTTTACAAAGGAGTTTCATTTCTTCTCTTCTAAAATCAACAATTGAAACGGCACCTGGGAAAAAGTTAAGTCAAATTGTGGGCTAAATGCTTACTTCATTGTCATCCTCTTCTTCCTCATCATCTGACTCTGGCCCCTCTTCTTCAGCTGCAATAATCAGACCAGTTAAAACCCAATCAGGTGCTTGATCACCAATTCACAAATGAAGCCACTTGGTCCCCTTGGAATTATAGGGTTCTATTCCGCGACCCATTCGCATTACCCACTTCCATGATGCTCTATGAGTGATCAAAACTTTAAAGCTAAATATCTCAGAACTCCTCAGAACGCAGGTAGAACAATATACTGTAATTAGAGGGAGACTTGTAGAATGTAAAAACTGGAGAAGAAAGACATCACATACTTGAATTTAGTTGTTTGATGATAAACTGTATTTGTCTGTTCAGGTCTGGATCCTCTTCTTTGCAGTAACACCGAAGAATATCCTCGACACTCTATTCATACAAAATACAATACAATAAACTTAAGAAGGCAAGAGAAACTCAGAAGACAGTTAAATAAGATAAGAGATTGTATAAATGATATGGTTATGCAATAAAAGTGCTTTTTGCAGGTGTGATATCTTATTTACTTATCCAACATACAACACAGCTTTTTAGCATACAACAGCTTTTTATGTGAGATACCGTAATATAACCTTCTATATGGTTTCTAGTTCTTTCTTGTGCCAAAACAGAAGGATAACTTAGGTGGCGTCAGGTTATTGGTTGTCTCACCATTTCTTGTGCTTCCTGTCTTATGGAGGGAATAGACAGAATACTGTACAAGGCTCCATTGACATACGGCCGGATCTGAAGGAGCACGTGGAAGCAAAGTTTAAAACAACATAGAATATTCTGTGACAAAGTAGAAAGCCTGGTACTTAACAGCTATACATAGTTTTGTATGATGCAAAAGTACCTCGTGGTTCTCATGTCCCAGTAGATCTGTTAGAACCTTAAGCACATGTTTGGCCTTTTCAGCACACTTCCTTTTTCCTGATTCACAAGACATACACACACGGGAAACATTTTATTCATGCATCAGACTAGTGGCATGTTATGTGTACTACGACATTTAGTAGAATCAGGGGTTCTCAAACGTTTTAGGACCAGGGACTCGTTGCTGAATGGCAAAAAAAACAAATGTTGTGACTGTACGGTGATTTCAAGAGTTTAAAAGCATGCGTGAAACCGAATTCATTATTTGTCCTGAGCAAAGTTTTAAAAGGAAACTGTTGTGTCCATTAAGATTTATCAACATTCACTATAAAAAGGTGCATTTTAAAGTAAATAAAAAATACAAGCAAAAAACTTGATACTAGTGTGTATTTGACCTTTTAGTGGCCCATTGGCTGTATGGGTGCAGCATGGGGCCTTTACTTTCCATAACAGCGGCCTCTATGACACTTAAAACAATGTAACAAAACATTGTTTTAAGGTTTCTGGTAGGTTTCTGGTACAAAACCCTAAATTGATCCTGGTCTGGTGAGTCATAGAGGCCACCAGGTCATATACGCACTAATTATATCAAGGTTTTTTTTCCACATAAAAAGTTACATAGTGCACCTAAGTCAGAAGATGAAACCTATTATTGAATTATTATCAGTGAGTTTCAGTGGCAGTAGACCATTGGTAAATTTGGTATCACGCACTTGTCGCATCAAGCAGGCAATGATAAAATACAAGTTTGAAGTGGTAAGTGAAGTGGGCTCAGAGGAAAGTGCTTCAGAAGATCATTAACACTGCTCAGAAGGTCACTGGCTGCCCTCTCCTCTCTCTGACAGAGCTATACAGCTCACGTTGCCTCAAGAAGGCCCAAACCATCATCAGAGACACCTCACATCCAGCACACTCCCTCTTCCAATTACTACCTTCAAGGAGTAGGCACAGGTCCATTAAGACCAGGACAAATAGATTTAAGAACAGTTTTTATCTAAGTGCAGTTGCCACTGAACAAATGTAACCGACCAGAGGCCTAATGTAACTCATGAGTCTGTCATGTTGTGTGTTATTTTAAAGGATTAATTGCCTTTTAACATTTATTGTTTATTTTTTATTTTATTTTTTTTGGAAGACACCAACTGGACTACAACATTTTCGTTGTACTTGTTGCAATGACAATAAAGATTATTCATATTCGTAATGACTGTGTGATTGAAGTCCTGCTTAAAGGTGCACGTAACTGCATGTAACTTTTTAAGTGAAAATAGTGGCAGGACCAATCGTTTTAGGGTTTCGTACCAGAAACTCACCAGAGACCCTGAAACAATTGGGGAGCAACGAAAAGGTTAATGCCCCCTTTTAGGGTAAACTGGGGGCGGCGTCCATTGAGATGAATTGGGAAACATCGACTGAGATCTTCAGATTTACGTCTGAAAAATAACATTTTATGCATTTTATATATTTGTCTAATATAAAAGAGAAGCAAATCAAGAGATTTTTTGCTGTAGAAGATTCACAGAGACGACAGTTAATGTTTTAAAGTTGGCTAAACTTAGCAGGAAGTTAGCATGTTCGGACTGTCCATCACGACTTTGACAAAAAAGCCAAGTTAAAAGGACATCTATCGATCCTATTTCAGTAAGTTTTTTCACATAGCGATCTCGTGAATTCATGTAATCTTTAGCTTGTCTGTCCATGAGAGCTTTGTCACTAGTAGCAAATGTGTGAGTCTGAGCATGCTAATTTCCTGCTAACTTTAGCCACTTTAAAACATTAATGGCCCTCTCTGTGAATCTTCTACAGACACAAATCTCTTCAATCTCTTCAAGCGCATATCCTCCCGTGGACCCACCACCTGCAGGAGGAGCCATAAGGGACTGGTGCAATGTGATCCAGGCAGCTTGGACTGCTGCCCCCACGACCCAGCAACGGATCAGCGGAAGAAGATGGATGGATAAAATGGTATTTTTCAGACGCAAATGTAAAGATCCCAGTCGGTTTAGCCTTTAGCCTAAAAGGGGGCGTTAACCTTTTCGCTGCTCCCCGCTATGGTGATGCCAGAGTGGTAAATGTCAGTGATATGGACTGAAAACATGACCGCTGTATGTATACCCTTGGTTCTTAGGCAGAGGTTCATCAGTAAAGCCGCAGAGTACTCTAATGTGTAGTCAGTGAGACAGTCCGACTCCTTCAACTCATCCACCAGCCAACCAATCAGGCCGTCTTCGATCATGGCCGTCTGCTGACTCCTCCTACCACAAAATACAAACAAAAAACAATCCACGTGTATGATTATTTATGCAAAGGACAGCCCAAAAGTTAGTGATTTTTCATACCTGAGACTAAGTTTCTGTAGCGCTATTAGAACGTGTTCTCTTGTCGCCGGGTCGTTTCCCTCCGTCTTGAGCGTTTCTGTCAGAATTTTAAGAAGAACAGGGATCTGGGAGAGGTAGACTCGGCCTAAAAAGATGACATTGGAAAACATCCGTGGGTTAAATTCATCTGAGGCCACTTGGAAAAGCATTTACTCAAGACAATAAGCCATTAAGACGAGACGCTGCAGGTGAATAGGGACATTACTGACACAAATATGAGGGAAAAAATGGTCATTGAACAATTTCACATCTAGTCCTATGGAGAAATGTTGAATCAGTGAATAATTACACTCCTTATTGTAAAGATTAAGCCTTTTATTTGTTTCCAGGTGAAGGTTTATATGTTAAGAGCAAACTGGCCCAAAGAAATGACATTTTCCTGCAGTGTCTCGTCTTTAAAAGGTTCTAGTGAAAGGACCAACCCTACTTACCTTCTGAAAGAGAAGCAAAGGCATTGACCAGGCGAGCCATGTACTGACGGACGATCTCATTCCGTGACCGCAATAAATGAAGCACGGCTTTCTGGGGGGCGGG
>OMNZ01014710.1:8992-19706 GCA_900303255.1 Lesueurigobius sanzi | reverse complement strand
CAATTCAAGAAATCAAACAAAATGTGCACCCCTTGTTAAATGCATGTACACACACAAACACATTAGAAGAGAAACAAATTACATACGTGATTAAACTCTTTCCTCAGTGGGTAGATAGTGAAGTGAATGTAAATGTAAAACTCCAGACTTTGAGCCTGAGCATCTGAATCTGTCACCTCAGGGGAAATATGGTTCGTCCACAGTTCAAAGAACACCTTATGGTCTCCATCCTCAAAAGAGGTTAGGAGATCTTTCTGCAACACAAGAGAGAAAGTTAGATACATAAATAATTGGAAACATTCATCAATAGCGTAATTGTTTTACCTGGATAACACGCATCTTTGAGTCTCTCTGTGAGCTTCCAAGAGGTTTAGAAACCAGTTTTCCTTTGAATTTACATTCCTTGTCAAAGCTGTCAAGAGTCTCTTCGAAATCCTCAAATTTAAGGAACTATCAAACATGCCATTCATAACACAATTAACTTAAACGCCACAGCAGGAAATAAATATGGTAATTAGCTACTGAAACTTGTCTATTTACCTCTTTGATCATCCCAAGAAGATCTGCTTCAGTTGCCAAGATGTCTCCCATTTCGGCTGCCTCTTTCAAACTCATGTGAGCGACAAGATCCTTCTACAGACATAGCAGAAGATAAAAGAAATTAAGGTCATACTTGTTAAGTTATTAGCTAAGTGACAAGTTGTCACTGACAGCTACACACACAAGACATATCTAAAGTACAGTTAGCTAAAGTTATCGTGTAAAATGTTTTGTTTTCCTTCTCTATGGTTAACGCTAACGTTACACGCCAAACTCACATTTCTCAGTTGTAAAAGATACATACTCATGTTAACGTAAACCTAAGCGCCAGTTAACTAACTAGCTAAATGTAGTTAGCTAAGTAACCTAATGGAAGAGAGTTAGCTCAGAACTGCAAATACTACATGAAATGCAAACATTACCTGGACCGTTTTAGCGTTGCACGAATGTACGTAACGCTAGGTTACTTCACCATGAGCAGCAAGGTTAAATATACATTTCACATTTACAATGCGAAATTATTTTTGGTGCGATCATCTGAATCAACTAGCATTAGCGTGTTGTTGGCAACAAGAAAGGACGCTGAAAAAAACACCTAGCAACCAGCTGTTGATGACGTATGCGACTATGTTTTCACAACAATATTTTTGTTATATATTGAGAAATATTTACTTGAAATAGAGCTACGCCTCTATGTTGTTAAGAAAAAAATAAATTTGCTTTAAAATAATTGTCTTTTCTTTTCTTTTTTTTTTACAGCGGAAGTAAGCCAAACGGAAGTAGTTTCTGTGTCAAAGGTTGAGCACATTGTTGTCAGCGCGGTTTACTTGTATGTTCTGTTTCTACAAAGTAATGAATGAAAATACTCCACCGTATTTCTCTCGAAGCCTAAAAGACACTTTGTCCCAGATATTTGACGTGACTTTTGGGTGTTAACATCAGCCGTACATTACGGTCTCCACAAGGGGTAAGGGAAGTTAAATAAGTTTACATCAGGCTAAAGCTAAGGGCTAATTCTGCGTTGAATGAATGTCCCCAAATCAATTAAATCTTTTATGATTGGTGTAATGAATCAATAAAACTTCAAAGGAATTTCAGCGGTACTGTAAAATGTATCGCCTTGCATTGTTTATAATTGTGTAGTGTTTGTGTCCCTCTTGAAGGATCTGAAAAAAGATGGCTGGAATCCTGTTTGAAGATATTTTTGATGTAAAAGACATTGATCCAGATGGCAAGAAGTTTGACAGAGGTTATACAATCTTCCATATAATATTATTTAATTTTCTGATGATTTAGAGCTTATAATTTATCTAAACATTTTATTTCTGCAGTCTCTCGTCTCCATTGTGAAAGTGAATCTTTCAAAATGGACCTCATTTTGGATGTAAATATACAGATCTATCCAGTGGATCTTGGTAAGGACCAATGGTGCAAACTGCCTTTTACTGTCATGCAAATCGTAATTATGGAATGATTGTTTTTACTGTAAGGTGACAAATTCAGATTGGTTATCGCCAGCACATTGTATGAAGATGGCACACCAGATGATGGAGAATACAACCCTCAAGATGACCGACCATCTAGGTACAGTATCCTCACAGTCAGACATCCGGGAACATACACTCCACCTCCCCTTCGTTACTAAGGTGCAGGGGCAAACGTCAGCAATTCATAGGAAAGCATGGGTGCAACTGCTGTAGATGCTAAAATATCAAAAATATAGGAAAGTAAACAAACTACAGTCTGGTGGAATCTGAAATAAAGGCACGACAACCACATATGAGTTATAGTTGTGCCAAACAGCACCAACAGAGCCACAAAAGTAAGAAACATGCTCCTAATGTTGGAATATAACCACTAAATGCTCGCAGAAGCCTCGTCTCAAGTAACTACAAATAGTTTTCTCTTACATATATTGATTTGCAGTTTTAAACGTTGACTGCAGCAGTGTCACAATGCTAAGTACTCCATATTTCCAACTACGCTAATCTTAATAACAGCGAGTCACAAACTAATTAACAGCAGCTGAATCATCACCTAAATAATCCTGAACGATGTGCTGTCACATTTACCTCATTCGAAACTTCTAGTGGACGCTTTAGAGAAGAAAAGGAACAGGTTTGATCTGATGTGGCCAAGCCAAAGATGTGAAGAGACTAGAATATGGGATGTTTGCAGGTTATTTACTGTATATTAGTTGACTTTGACCTAGCAGCAGCATGTGGTGGTTTGTTCTCTGTTTGAGTGCAGTTTTGAGGACAGCTGTGCCAATAATTTGAGACAATTTGATGATTAGAGCGAAGTTGCTCGCACTCGCTCTAGTTTCCCCTTGTGTTTGCCCCCCACCACTTCACTTGCACGTCAATCCGACCATGAGGACATAATTTGGTCTGAACATGCATGAACAGTTGCTGATTCTTTTTTTTCACATCTGTGTTTCATTTATTAGGGCAGACCAATTTGAATACGTCATGTATGGAAAGGTGTACAAGATCGAAGGTGATGAAACTTCAACAGAAGCAGCCACACGCCTGTGAGTGGTAGCACACTTTTTTAGATTCTCAGTTGCAATTTTTAATGTCAGTATGTAAAGCTGTTTTTGTGTTACTTTTTTGTAGCTCGGCTTATGTTTCCTATGGAGGTCTTCTTATGAGGCTCCAAGGAGATGCTAACAATCTTCACGGCTTTGAAGTGGATTCTAGAGTGTATCTTCTGATGAAGAAACTGGCATTTTGAGGCCTTTTGTTTTTCTACACTGCCTCATCAACAACTATGATTTGATTTAGATGCAAAGACATTCATGTTGGACGCTCCTTTGAAAAGGGGAAATACACTGGCTCATCTACACATCTATCCATCTGATCAATATTCACCAAAATGCAGCTTTCAACTGTAAATAAAGTGTTTTTACATAATGGTTTCATTGTAATAGGTATAGTTTTAAGTGCTGTGTGTGTGAATTATGAATGAAAAGTGTGCTCATTATCGAGTTCAAAGACTAGTCACTAGAACAACATGTATGAGTAGAATCTGACGATGCAACTTAAAACAATGTCTCCCAATGTCAGGGGAAATTAACATCACACAATTAAAATCTATTGCATAGCCTTTAGCTACTTACACCAAGCAAAACCAGCCCAGTAAAAGAAATTTCTTCGGTTGTGTGAAGTTTCAGCAGAAAAAAACCTGTCTATTGATATTGATCATAAAAATATGGAGTCATTGCCATCTGTGTCAGCACTATTAAGATTGCTTTACTCTTCATGGGATATAGTATAAATATTAAAGGGACTATATACCTGATTTTTTTTCCCCTTGTAGCCTTTAACGTCTTCACAAGTGCATCTAAATACTGTATAAAGTATTTGTCAATTAGTCTGGTTTTCTAACATTTCTGTGACTATAACCATAGAAAGTGACTCGCTTCATCTTCAATTATTTGTATTTTTTTTTGTAAAATATATGAAAGATCGGGCATAGTGCCTTTGATTTGCAGCTACTCATGTTACACATAATAGATCCATGGGTTCATCCTTCACTGGGTCACTCTGCATAAAGGTGCGTTAACCGGAAGTGATGTAGGTGGAACTAAACTGCGCAGGAGCATCCCAGAATGAGCGTGCATGGATCCGAATAGGAAGGAAGGCAGTTTTAACAGGTTTTAATACATTCTTAGGCATAGCAAAATCTTTTAAAGTACTATTTAAATGACATTAGGAACCGTAGATTGCTTCTTTAAAGTTTGGGGATATTTTTTTTTTAACGAGAAGCTGCGGATATTGTGTGTTGTCTGTGTGGTTCCGCATTCGCATCTAATTGGAAGCACTACACTTGGGATTATGGCAGTGTCAATGCCAACAGACTCTCTTTTAGCCTAAGGGATAATGAGTGAAATATCTGATAGACTGATGTACTACTGTAGCGGCTGAAAAATCATGGATGAACGACGGAAAAAGAAGCTGACTTACTTCACGATTGGACTTCTGTTCCTCCTGAGCGGTGTGGAGTATGGTGAGCATTTCTGTCTTTTAATCAACTGCTCTCGTTATGAATCAGTATTGTGTTTTGCATTGGGTAAAACATTGTTACATTTATCTAACAGAAATAGACAAGCTTTGTACTTGCCTTTTTGTTATCCTCTAAAATCACACGAATAAATTGGTCTTTGCTTTATTACAATTACGCATTACCAATTTGTAGGGTCTATATTACTTTGTTTCTTTATTAACTATCTTTAAAGATCGTGCATATTAATATTGTTGTATTAGTTTATGAACTATCAATGATCATGCACAATTTTCTAAAGGCACTGTGTCTCCTGACCTCATAATTTAATTTTGATGAGCCCATGTCAGCTCAGCAAGAACCCTTGTCTCTGCCTTAATTGTGTCCACTGTCACTGTAACCTGTAGTAACCAGAACATGTAAGCAATGTAGTCATTCAGCATCACATGACTTCAAATGTTTAACAACCTTTGACTGGTTGGCCATGCAAGTCCCTTATAAAAAAGAGTGTGTTCCAATCTTGGCTCTTGAGCAAGTGTACCATAGACCATTGGAGTAGACTAAAGATAGCAGTATTTACTTAGGAAGTGGTTGTAACACAGTCTTTTTTTTTTTGACAGATGGATTGTTTAACTTTTGTGTCCCGTGTGTGTCCTTTAGCTGTAATATTACCAACAATATGGAGATACCTGCAGACGTTAGATGCCGCTCCGTACTTTCTGGGTGTGTCCCTGTCCGCTTTCAGCTTCAGCGGGCTTCTGTCTGGACCCCTCTTTGGACACTGGTCCGATCGAACACGCACCACCAAGAAAATCATATTGTTTGCCAATGTTTTTGAGATTGTAGGTAAGAAAAAGTAAATAATGATGAGCAAAAATACTGCAGACAAACCAGTTGTACCTCAAGTAGTACATTGGAATAATAATAAAAGTGTTTTTTCTCTACCTCCAGGTAATTTTATGTACTTTATGGGGTTTTCTAAGTGGCTTCTTCTGTCAAGTAGACTTGTGGCAGGTATTGGAAATGCATAACAACAAATAATAAAATATTATAAATTATTCTTCAAATGTCATGTTTATGAATTGTGATATGATTTATTTTTCCTCAGGCATTGGTACAGGAGCTGGCTCTTCTATATTTGGCTTTTTAACCAGAAGCACTCTTCCTGAAGATCGTGCTACTGTATTTGCTGCTGTCATGGCATGTCGACAAGCTGGACTTTTGATTGGTCAGTATTTTAATTTGTCTATCAGATCAGATTTATTTAATTTACATCATCTTCCTTGCAGATGAATGCTATTTTCCACACATCTATTTAACATCACTTATTTCACTTTGTTTAGGTCCAGCCTTTAACATCTTCCTAAGACTGTGTGATTTCCATATTGGACCTTTTGTGGTCAATAAGTACACAGCACCTGGGGTAAAACGTATAATATAGAAGCACCTGTTACAAATGTCCCCATTTGTTGTTGCAGTACAGAAATAACCCCATATTTGCTCATGGTCTTCTCTTTCAGCTCTTTATGTGTGCACTATGGATCCTACTCCAACTGGCTATAGTTTTCATGTACTGGGACCTGCCAACTTTGGAAAAAAATGATGCCAAAGTAAAGCAAGCAAACCAGACCAGTGAGACTGAGCAGATAACGGAGGAGGATAATGAAGATGACAATGACGAGGCACAACCTCTAATGCATTCCCAGGAGATCCATGGCTCTTATGGCTCAGTTGTGTTGCCAAACTCGGCAAGCAACCACGTCGATGCCAACACAAATCATGACTCCCAACCTTCATCTCCAACAACCGAGTCTCAGGAGTCATCAAACCCCTTTAAAAATTTTAGTTTGTCCCGAGGTAGGTTGAAATTGAAAAGTTGCCATATAAAAGTAATTTATTCTACACCTGTGATGGTAGTTGGCTGATCTGTTTTATTTTTGTGTTTTAGAGTTCCTCAGAGAAGAGGTGGTTGTGCTGCTGGCAGCTCAGTTTATTACCCTTTTTAATCAGACTGCTTTAGAGGTAATGGCTCACTAATGGGAATATGTTTCAATGCCTCCTTCTACCTTATGCAGTATGTTAATGTCAGTTGTAGGTAATGAACACAAACCATTATTTTCCTCATACATAATCAGAGATGTCATGAAATGTATACAGCCATGCCATGAAAGTAAAAGATAATTTGAAAAGTGCACCACTATAAAGACACCTCTTCTATGAGTTTGCAAGCATGCCCCCAGACCAAATCACTCCTGAGAAGGAGTTTTAGCGCCGTGATCTCATTAGTCAAATCTGGTAAATAGGTGCATTTACTTTAATGCAAGACACATTTGAGCAAAAGTAAGTTGCATACATTCAAACCTAGAAGTTTGGTAAAGCCAACTTTGTTATAACTTATTAAAATTGTTGATTGATTTGTCACTCAATTTGCAATGTTGAAGGTTCTATTTAGGTTTAAAATGTGCATATCTTCTATTAACAAACAGAGAAATAACATGAAATTGTCAGATTGATATGGGGGCCTCGACCTGCAGCAGTTTGGGAAGGACTGTTCTAAATGTAATTTTTATGTTCCCTGTAGACCATGGTGACCCCGCTGACCCAGAAGTTCTTTGGTTACGGTGAGCTGGAGAACAGCATTATGTACTGCCTGTGTGGCGTGGAGGTGATCGCTGGCTTCTTCTTCGTCCGCTGGCTGAGCGGCCGTGTGGCTGAGCGGGTGGTCCTGGCTATCGGCCTCGCCATCTGCAACATTTCCAACGTGTGGTGCCTCATCTTCCTGGCCACCCCACTAGGTCTAAATTCAAGTTATTGCTCTCTTAAAAGCAACAATAAACATGTAACTTACCACAGCTGCTTCCGGAAGCTTTCTCGAAGTAAAGAAGGGATTTTTTTTTTTTTTTTTCTCAATATCCTTTTTCTAATGGTGTTTTTGTTCCTCCACTGGGCCATGTAGGGGAATATCCATGGCAGCTGACTGAGTTCATCATCGGGGTGTTTCTTCAGGTTTTGGGATTGCCCTTTGTGGCTGTGGCCCAAGTCTCACTTTATTCCAAAGTTACGGCTGAGAGAACGCAAGGTATGGACGTTGCAATTTGACTTGGAGTGCGTTTTGTGTTATTTTCATGTTGCGTTGTCATTTCATGTGTGGTTTCGCAGGATTCAGTCAAGGTGTGCGTCGCTCGGTCGGGGGTCTTGCCACAATCCTGGGTCCTCTCTGGGCTGGAGGTCTGACAGACAACATGTACATCATGTTGGGAGTCATGATGGGCCTCCTTACTCTTTTATCGGTAATTTAATCTCATATGATACTTTTTTTTTTTTGTTTTTTTATGGACAATTTAAATTACTAGTGGATTGGGTGCACGTCGTGACCCACCATCAGGCTACTATGACGAGCCACGACCCAAATTAGAATAATGTAAAATATGCTATTTTCCATATACTGTGCTTAACCAATTTATTAGACCACATGTCATGAAAACAAGAAAACACAAATAACTGTGTCGAAAACTTGTTTCAATTTAACAATTTCATTGTTATTCATTAAGAAAATAACCAATTGGAATAACAAAATAGTCCCTGTTGAGAAATAATAACCTAAAACGTCAATGTCTTGTATGGCCACCTTTGGTCCTGATAACAGCTTGTGTTCTTCCTGCCATTGTTTTTTTATGTAGTTTTGCACAGGAATGCATTAAACTTATGGATAGCAACAATTAGTTGTATTTTAGCATTAAACATATCACTTTGATAAAAAGGTCTTGCACATACTGGTGGATTAACCATTTTAGAAACATAAAAAGATATTTTGGTTAACAGAAATGCTGTTAAATTATGGCAGCAGTGACAAATACCTTACATACTGGGTGGTGGTCTAGTATTTGTATTACTTGCACCCGGTGAAAGAAATAATAAAAAAAACTCTTGGGGGCTACAATTAGTTGTGCGGACCTTTTTCATCTTTATTGACTCATGGACATAAAACACACAATAATAAAGTTTTAGCTAAAACGTAATGAACCATAAAGTTATGAATGAATGTTGGTGTATTTTCAAGTATTTGGTATTTCTTTCTTCTAAATACCGTAGACAATTCCTAGTCTGTGAAACCTTTCATTGACAATGGCAATAAAGACTATTCTGACTCTAAAATATCCGCGCTATGATCAGCTCCGTCATGCTTTTGTCGTAATTTTAGAATAAAAAAAAAAAGCCTATGGAGATGTACAATGGAATTTTTACTTCCAATGTTGCAGGTCATGCTGGCTTTCTCCTACAAACGCCTGGTCGTACCCGTTGCTGAGGATCAAAGCGACTCGTCGGAGGACTGTTAGTGCGACTGTAAAGGAAAGTGCACCTCTCACCTCCCCTCTTTACAAAAGCCTATTCTAATAGAACAACGAGGCCAACTGTTTCCCGTGGAAATGTGGACTCCTACCAGAAGTCATTTCATATATTTTGTTGACTGCACATTTTGTAACATGTACACACTAAGCCTACATCTTAAATGCTGCGTAATGTTTTATTTATTGAAGCTATTTTTATTGACTGACGCCGTGCCATTCAAGTTTTCTTTTACTTATCATGTGCGAGTATTAAGATAGGATCACATGTAGACGCAGTAATCAGCAATAAAACTGAGATACGTTTCTGTTTTTCATTGGAGGAAAAACAGGTGAATAGTTGAATCAATTGGTTATCGCAGACTTGGTGTCATTTCTTCCTGCTTTTTTCTGGAGACTGGACGATGTTGTCTGATGCATGTTGTTATTTTCACCACTGGGGGGCACTCGCACTCTTTGCAATGTTACAAGCCAAAATGTAGGTTCATACAGCCATAAATTAAAAGGGTGAAAATTTGTATGAAATGAAATGAAATGAATAAACAAATACATATTTTAACAGCTTCACTTTTATTATAAATTGTACATCATAGTTACTGAGAGCACAAACATGTAGCCTACCTGTCTATACTATATATCTATGACACAAGGTCACATGACTGTATACTGTAGTTCTAAAACATGGACTTGTCAAGAGTGAAACCTGAAAAAGAGCCTTTTCCTATGACGCCTCCCACAAATGTCTTGAAGTGCCCACTAGTGCCTTTCCCTCTGCTAAGATCCTCATTAGTAGATGTATATGAACATAGTTGGATGTGTTTTAACTGAAATTGTAAAAGCTTTTTCTGTTGTTGTGGTGTTATACTCTGCTATAAAACAGGGCGCTCATGAAAAAGAGAGTCTTGTACTCTCATTGGGCTTCCCCTGTATAAATAAAGATAAATAATATAAAATAAATGTCCTCTATCTATATCTCGCTATAATTTCAAAGCTTCTTTCTGTTCTATAATTATTTTTCTTTGTTTCTAATGTTTTTTTTTTTTTTTTTTTTTAATGAAATGAAATTTTAGAATTGGAAGCATAAATACTCAAGTCATACTCTATTCTTTTCTTAAACCAGCCAAAGCTGTTCGGTGCCCTCCAAATCTGGTTGTAAAATAGTGTGGCACCTTCATGAATAGTTATTATCCTATTTTTCATAATTATATTTCATTGTTATGTTGCGTAGATCATGGATAATGTGACTTGTACATCACATTCAGGTCATAAACGTTTTGAATATAAAAAATAATGATGATAAAGAGTGGACTATATGGAGGATGATCCTTTTTAAAATGTATATAGATGAATTTGATATAAAAAATAATATAATGACTAAAGTAATATTATTAATAAAATGTACAAATTCAGACCATTAAAAAAAAAAAAAAAAAAAAATGTCAATACCTAATTGTTAATGTGAGAGAAACTGGACACAAAGTGCTCAGGAAGTCCATACAGTTTTTTCGGGAACAAAAAACTTATAGAAAAACGAAAGACAGGGTTTATACAGGTAGCTGCAAGTCAAATGTAATGGTTTTTAAAGCCAAATAATTAATAAAATTATGCTACCAAACCCCACAAATCAGTACACATTTAATATTAATTTACACATTCAATAGAAATTTGATACAACGGGCAACTTTTGACAAGAAATCCAGTCTACACCCTCATTTTTGTGTTTTTGCAAACTTATGCTGTAAAATGAATTGAGCAATGTCATTATTTTCCAAGAAAATTTGATTTAATGCCAGTTTGAATTCTATTTAAGCCTTTTTAATGAC
>OMNZ01014686.1:0-12128 GCA_900303255.1 Lesueurigobius sanzi | reverse complement strand
TCCCATAAAACGACTAAAGACGGTGTTAGCATTTTGACTCTACAGTATAGTCCCTTGGGGCCAAATGTCTCCAAGTTTCCCCTATTTAAATAGGGGAAACTTGGAAGAAATCCGTGGCTTCTACATTTGGCCCCAAGGGACTATATTGTAGAGTCAAAATGCTAACACTGTCTTTGGTCGTTTTATGGGACAGACGCCACGCACAAAGACGAGGCAGCCACGCATCGCCTCATCTAAGTTAGAACATATGTAAGCATGTAAAAGCGCTGAACTATTCCTTTAAAGCTGTTCTGCTGTTACTCCTCTGAGCGTCGTGGTGTTCCAGACCAGGGGTATCCAAGCTTTTTCATCGTGGGCCTCAAGTGTAAACAGTGGAGGTCAATGCAGTCAAACATTCAACTGGGGAAATCTGCAGAGGTTTAACCGTTCTACCAGACTTTTATTCAGGCTTGGAACATTAATTCCAGCTCCGACTGACGCCAAAATATCAGGTGTTCATGTTATAATAATGTAAAATTATTAGACTTGCAGTAAAAAGTACCATCTCTGGCGATGTGTGTCAACAGACTGTGTGCATAACGCCTGAGACAGGCTAACGTTAGGTCCGCGAACACTTCATTTGCGGTGCCTCGTTAGCATAGCCTCGTAGTTGTGAATGCATCGAGCTAGCTTGACTCGACGTCCCTGCGTTGTGCGTTTAAACTATGGTCCTCGTTCTTTACTCTCGATGGATATTTTGACACATTCTTGCATTAGAAAACTAAGCAGATCCTCCTGTAGGATGGTTGCTTGGTGGCGCCAGCCTGGCTTCCTCCATGTGTTACAGACCTGGGAAGACAGTCTGGGAGTCCACCGTTTGAATGGCTCAAATCTGAAGGGACCAATCACACAGGATGTGGGAGTTTGTGATACGTAATTTTCAGCTCCAGAATTTCCCATAATGCACTCCGTCTCAAAACACAACAATCAAGATGGCGACCGCAACGGAGCGAAGTTTTATCACAGGCTTATCTTCTGTTTTAAATGAGCTGGAATTGTTTTTAAAACCACTAAAACAGGCTGCACTGAAGGCTGCGCTGCCTGGTCGCTGTGCATTCACGTCACATCCGTGTTTCTCTGATTGGTTTCCTCTGGGCTTGTTAGTCCCGCCTCCAGTCTCCATTTGAACTGCTGCCCCAAACGCAGACTCCCAGACTGTCTTCCCAGGTCTGTAATACATGGAGGAGGCCAGGCTGGTGACGCCAGGCTAGTAGGATGAAAAAAATGGCATTTGAAGCTAGCCACTAGCAATAGCATTATTATTAGCTAATGTTAGCATGACAGTTAGCATCTGTTATGTATTGACAATGTGGGTCGTTGAACATCTGTGTTCAAATCTGGTAAGGCAGCTATTAAAATATTTAGTCCTGTGGTTCTCAACTGGTGGGTCAGGACCAAAACCGGGTCAAGGAAACATTTTTGGTGGATCTAGGGTGAGTAGACGTCCTAGTTTACAGTCCTCTTTTGAGCCCTCCTTGTGAATTTCACTTATCCCAGTTTTACACCCTCTGTCCCAGGAGTCCTTTTTCACTAGTGCCATGCCCAAAGCAGCATTTGTTACTTTAAACTTCATGATGTTTTTGACAACTTTAAAGCAACTGAGCCAATTAAAAAGCTCAAAAGTCTATCACCTCAATGCTGATTGTTTCAAATGTCAAATAAATGGACCAAACATTTTTACCAAGGACCATCACAGTCCCGCCTACCAGCTTGTCATGACAAGCCCCGCTCTGCTGCCGGAAGTAAGAATCCCATTAATTTTTGTGATAGGGATATCAAAAAAAGTCTTCTTGGGTCCTAACTAGCTCTGAGGTGATAAAGCCATCTTATAGTCACATGTAGGTGACAAAAGTATGCATAAACTACAGTGGGTTGCATAAATATCTGCACCCCCTTCAACTTTTTGACATTTTGCCATACTAGGGCCATAAACAAACATGTATTCAATTGAAATTTTAAGTGAAAGACACACACTATGGGACACACAATGATGACGTGAAATGAAATTTATACATGATTTGGAACTGTTTTTATGAATAAAAAACTGAAAAGTGGGGTCAAAAATTTGAAGGGGTGCAGATATTTATGCAACCCACTGTACATTACCCATCATGCTCGCCGATCCCATGGAGGCTTCTGATTGGTGAACGTCAAGCTCTACCAATCAGAAGCCTCCATGGGAAGTTACGGACTTCTTTCGATATCCCTATGACAAAAATGAATGGGATTCTTACTTCCGGCAGCAGAGCGGGGCTTAAAGTGACGAGCTGGTGGGCGGGGCTTAAAGTGACAAGCTGGTGGGCGGGGCTTGTAGTGACAAGCTGGTGGGCGGGGCTTGTAGTGACGAGCTGGTGGGCGGGACTGTGATGCTCCGTTCAAAGCAGAGGGGAAAAAGAAGTCACAATTCGGCTCCCCCCACAAATTCCCATTGTGTCCCAGTTTTTAATGTGGAAAATCTGGTTGCCCTAGGTGGGTCAACAAGGCTGTAAATGACTGATGTGAGAAGTTGTTTTGATCTTTATTTCAGGCTTATGGCTTAATCAACCCTTAATCAACCAATAATCTATAGAGAAATCATTTTATCTGATTACAATGCAAAGTGTTTTGGAATGATCATGTTTTGGGTGGCTTGTTGTCATGAGGTGATGGCGGGTCCTGACTCCACACCAGTTGAGAAACACAGATTGAATCCACTTTTGTCCATCCTCTACTCTCTCCTTTGTACAACACAAATGATCAGCGGCGCATTGCCCACCTAGAGCGCCTCCGCCGACCGTTCCACCAGTTTACAGTAAGTACAAACCCATTCTTACGTGGTGCAGCTAAAACCCAGGCCCCTGTTGTATTCTGAAATGATAAAGCGCACAGCGTGACCTTGGGACGTGCCGGACGCTGGTATGAGTGCGGTAATTAAAACGTGAGAGAGGAGGGGGAGCGGACAGGCCGAGGCTCTGTCCAGAGTCTAAGCTGGCCCCCCCCCCTTTGGCCGTAGAGGGGGGCTAAAGTTCCACCGTCGCAGCGGCCCATTGGCTCTTCCGAAAAGTGGCTCACATTTTGCTGAAGCACTCTTTGGCGTTGGACCAGACCTGGATTCCCTGAGAACGACAGATAATGGTTACAAGTGGAATTATGTTTTGAAAGGAACATGATAGCAGGACGGGGTTTGGAAAAGCGGGCGGTTGAGAAGCCAAAAATTGTACAATGGTGTCAGAGCTGCTCAAATAGAAGTAGAAACTCAAGGTAAAAGAATGGTTTTGTTTAAGAAGACATAATGTGCACATAAGGCTTAAAAACAGACTGGAAGGATTATTTTGGGTGCCTGAGCTTTGAAACAGTTTACATCCCCTTTAAAGTTTGCATACCCCTTTAAACTTTTGACCATAGAATATGACTGATAACACAAAAATCTTTTCCCACTCATGGTTAGTGGTTGTGTGAAGCCATTTATTGTCAAAGAACTGAGTTTACTTTTTTGAAATCATAATGAAACAGAAACTACCCAAATGTCCCTGATCTAACGTTTACATGACCTTCAACAACTGCCAGGAAAATTGTTCAGGAGCAAAGAAAAACTCACTTCAGCTGAAATACAGGACTCCCTGACAAATGTATGTTTGTTTCAAGATTCTCAATACGTAAACTTTAGATCAAGGACATTTGGCTAGTTTTGACAATAAATGGCCTCATGCAACCACTAACCATGAGAGAAATAAAAGTTTGTGTATCATTCATATTGTATGGAATGCATAAGTTTACACACACTCACATTCTGCCAGGGGATGGAAACCTTTGAGCACAACTGTATTTTACCTTAATAATGTCTCTGTAAGGAATAGACACTAAAATGCAGAGGTGAGGGTTTGACCTGGAGCCAGCTTGACTTGTAAAAATAACGTTGTGGTGAAGACACTTCGAGCACAGAATTGCCCAAAACTGAATTGTGCAATATTATCCAGAAAGTACAGCGTGAGCAGTAAATACTACCTCAGTTTTTTTTTTTTATGAGGGGGAAATGTTAGAACATGGCTTAAAGTCGGAAAGTCGGTTTTGCATGTCTACTTTAAAACTCTTCTCAGTTTTGTGATTAGTTGAGTGGGTGTTATCACAGATATACATCACCGCTCAAAAGTCTGGGGTCACTTTTTAATTTTGTTTTCAACACTATTTACATTGTATGGTTCTCATTGAAGGCATTAAACTATGAATGAACACAAATGGAACTGTGGAGGAAATTTAAAAAAAGTTTGAAACAACTCTGAATATATTGTTTTATATTCTAGATTCTACCGGCGCTTTTTCCACTTTTTTGCTCTTTTTCCTTTTGGCATTTTCTCCATGAGCTTCATTAGGTCGTGATCTGAAATGGTTTTGACAGTCTGAACAGTCTGAAGTGAAAACCATTTCTGTGACTACATTGTGAAGCTCATTGAGAAAACGCCAAAAGTGTGAAAAGCAAAAGGTGCCATTTTGATTTCATATTTTATGTTTAAAACTTAATTCCACGTGTTCATGGATAAAGTGAATGCCTTCAGTGACAATCTTCAATGTGAATAAAAAAATAAAGATAAAACCAAACATCAAAAAGTGACCCCAAGCTTTTCAGCGGTACTGTAGACAGGAGATCGGCCCCATTCATAGCAAATGTTCCTAGAAAGGTCAAAAATGTGGGAAGCTCCGCCCTCAGGGTAGAACGGCAGTAAGCCTCCGTAGTTCTCCAGAGCCTGTCAATCAAATCTGGCTCAGCAAACGTACAAAATAAATGTCACAGAAAAAAAAAAGAAGAGTTGAGTGTGTTTACATGCAGTCGAGTATCCTGGTTATTAATAGGGATTTTAAATATCCTGGTTTTGTCTGTGTCCATGTAAACACAATATCCTCATTTCAGTTTTCTGGATAAGCCAGTATCCAGGTTATTAGAAACCAGGATACTCTGACTGGGATATTCCCACAGTATCCAGGATATTGGGTCATGTAAACGGAGTATCCTGGCTTCTCATTGCTGCTGTCGTACTGAGCATGTGCAAACTTCAGACACAAATACGGCAGGAATTTGCTCGACATTTATACCTTCTAGAAATAAACAAAACAGCACAGGTTACTTTACAAAACAGCAGAACTAGGATAGTTCCAGTGTCATCTAATAAGATGACACTGGATCAAATAACACTGTCACTTGATCTGACAGATCTGGTCCCTGTGTTTAGACAACTGGGTTATAAATGAAAGTGTTAGCAACATTGCTTAAGTGTTTAGCTCCTGGCCGTATTTGTCATTAACCAAGCCCCGCTCTGGAGCCTAAATATCCAGGATACTGTCGTTTCCCATGTAAACAGGAATATGAGTATCCAGGTTTCTCTGAGCGCATGTAAACGCACTCATTGGAGCCACACACGAAACTAACCAAATGTCCCTGATCAAAACTTCACATATTGTGGATCTTGAAACAAACATCATTTTGTCAGAGAGTCCTGTATTTCAGCTGACGTGAGTTTTTCTTTGCTCCTGAACAGTTTTCCTGGCAGTTGTTGAAGGTCATGTAAACGTTAGATCAGGGACATTTGAGTAGTTTCTGTTTCATTATGATTTCAAAAAAGTAAACTCAGTTCTTTGGCGATAAATGGCTTCACACAACCACTAACCAAGAGTGGAAATGGATATTCGATGACAAACGTCCAAAAGATTAAAAGAGTAGGTAAACTTTTGGCCACACTGATTCAGGAGCAGTAGAGTGAGCAGCGGTGGTACCTTTTTGCACATGCTGATCTGCATTATGGCGTAGCTGATGAGAGCTTCTCGTAAATCTCCGTCTTTCTGCTCCTTGAAGCGTTCGATGTCTTTCCAGGCCGACTGGACAAACTCACTGACGAAAACACAGGAGACACAACTGCTTAAACTAATGAAGAGAACAAGGATATTTAACTAAAGCAGGAGAACAAGATATTCATGTAAAGACAGCAATGTTAGAGTACTAGTACTTTTACTGCCCAATCTAGAAGAAAATATGATGTTCAGAGTGGAAGGACTTTGCTAAAATATCAATAATCTACTGTCGTCTCAGATCAGGCTTTATTTAGGTTGCGTTCACGTGACATCACAACAATCTAAAGAGCCTATAGTTTAAACTTGAAGTGGAGGGCAGCTGAAAAGTCTGTGCAGATTTCTAGTCTTAGTTTATTGCTAATGTCTGTAATTCCTTGGCCAATCCACATGAAACAAAAACTGTCACAAAGTCCAATATCTTCTCTGTCAGCACATGTGAACTAAGGTCTAAAATTGTCTCATAAAGGTGTCCAAAAGTGGAGACAATATTCAAAAACATGTGCGTGATGTTGGCCTTTATACAATTTGTGACCATTACATTACAGTTTCACGCTGAGAGTGATTCATTTTGTTGCCCCACATTTTTTTCCTACTACAAGTAGGAGTGGGTGATATTAACAAAAATGTTTATCCCGATATTTAGGGGAACTTTCTTGACAACGACGATCAAGTGATATTTTTGTAATCCATCAAGAATATGTAAAAATGTGCTGCTGAACGCATTCATGTAGATTGCCGCATTGTCAAAAAGAGAATTGTCATTATTGTACTTTTTTCACATATGAAGAATATTTACATTTTTAACAGCTTTTTGTTCATTTCTTGACTTTGACTCCATATGGTAAATTTGTATATCCTCCAAACAATGATGTACAGTCCAAAAAAAAGAAGGAAGAAAAAAATAAAAAAGTATTTTTGCCAGACAACACAGCTCAATAACTCCCTCTTGTGAGGAAGTATGGCCTTGCAGGTTAAATTTGCAGGGATGAACATTTAGAATAATCTTTATTGTCATTGCAACAAAAATGTTGTAGTCCAGTTAGTGTCTTGCAAATAATGCAATAAATGTTAAAAAGGCAATTCATTCTTTAAAATGACACACAACATGACACACTCATCAGTTACATAAGGCCTACGGTCGGTCACATTTGACAGCATTCAGTGGCAACTGCACTTAAAAACTGATAAAAAAAACTGTCCTTAAATCTATTTGTCCTGGTCTTAATGGACCTGTGCCTACTCCTTGAAGGTAGTAATTGAAAGAGGGAGTGTCCTGGATGTGAGGTGTCCCTGATGATGGTCTGGGCCTTCTGTATAGCTCTGTCAGAGAGAGGAGAGGGCAGCCAGTGATCTTCTGAGCAGTGTTTATGATCTCCTGAAGCACTTTCCTCTGAGCCCCCGTGCAGCTGTTATACCACACACACATGCAGTATGTGAGGATGCTCTCCATCCAGCACCTATAGAAGGACACCAGCAGCACCTATAGAAGGACACCAGCAGCACCTATAGAAGGACACCAGCAGCACCTATAGAAGGACACCAGCAGTCTCTGGCAGATGTTATTTTTCCTTAGAATCCTCAGGAAATACAGTCTCTGTTGGGCCTTTTTCAGTAACACAGAAGTGTTAACGCTCCAGCTCAGGTCCTCCTCAATGTGGACTCCAAGGAAACGGAAGTCGGTCACCCTCTCCACACAGTCTTCTCCAATGTGCAGAGGAGCCAGGTCGCTTCTCCTCCTCCTGAAGTTGATAATGATCTCCTTGGTCTTTGAAGTGTTGAGGAGTAAATTGTTCTCCTATCAGCCGCTTCACCTCATCGCAGTCTCACCCCGCTCTGATATGAGCCCCACCATAGTGGTGTCGTCAGCAAATTTGACAACGGTAGAATTTCAACTCAAAGTTAGCTTGACAAAACAGGTATGGTATGATATGGTAAATAAGATGAATTTGGGTTATTTAAACTTATCTAGATATTGGCTTTTTTGTGAAGATGACAAATAATTTAGTATGGGTATCGAAAAAAGTATCATTCCAGTATCGGTATCGTAAACCAAGTATGGATAAAGAACTAGTATCAAAAAAATAATGACCGATAACTGGCTGAAAGTCCTTTCATCTGACCAAAATCCCAGACATGTATTTGAAAATTGTCTCCACTTTTGGACACCTTTATGAGAAAATGATTCAGTGGGTAGTTTCGGTTTCATCATGATTTGAAAAGAGTAAACTAAACAATGTTCTTTGACAATAAATGGCTTCACACAACCGCCAACCATGAGTGGGAAACGGCTATTGTCATTCATAGTCTCTGAAAAATCCCAAAACTCAAACATTTAGCCAGGGTATGTAAACTTATGAGCACCACTGTGTATTGATTATGGGTTGTAATGTTGATTAAATGTTTTCCATGTTAAAGTGATGTAGTGTAGAGTGTGGACTGACTGGCACTCCTGGTTCTTCTCCTTCAGCAGCTCCTCTCCCTCCTTTATGTCCTGCTCCAGCGCGGTCAGCTTCTGCTCCCTCTGCTCCTGACTCTCCTGACCAAACAGCTTCGACGTCATGCCTTTGAGAGAGAACACACGCACCGTCTGCGGACACACAGCAGAAGACGGCACAGGTCAGTCACTTTGTTTATCTAATGAGGAAAGAAAGACCAATGGGAGTTACCCCAGTGGCCAGCTCCTCTTTCTGTTGCTTCTTGTAGGCCAAGTCCTGAGCCGCCATCTCCAGCTCGTACTGGATCAGCTCATGTTTACGGCACACGGATCTGAAAGAAAAAACATTCATTAATTGACCCAATGATAATCCTCTTTAAGGGTCTTGATTTTGGTCATCTTGAATTAAAAACCTTTTAGACTTTTTAAGACCCCGCAGACACCGGGTCTCATTTGAATGGTTTCATTTGTGAATGCAAATGGCCCAGAGAGAGGAGCAAAACCAGGAAGAGCAAGAAAAAAACTGCATCAACAGTCATTGAATCGGAGCAAATGAATCCTGAACAGGGCGATCATGGTGATCATGGAAATGGATGGATCCCACAAAAATATATTGCTGTTTCTAGGGTTTACTTTACTAATTGAAAGCTTAGCTCTGATTAAATGGCCCAAACAATGGATTATATGTCAGAATAAGATATGATAAGACTTTATTGATCTCACAATGGAAATGGAGCTCTTTATCTCACAAAAAAGTTCATACCGTCTTCTTAGTACAAAAATATATTACGATGTTCTTCTTAAAAGACAGGAGGTTTTTCTTCACCTTCTTTACCGGTTTTGTCTGCTAACTGCAAACTTTTTCAGAAGCATCACAAGATGGTGCAGTGACGTGTCCATGACTTCATACTGTTCATACTGTCTTCTTAGAACATCTTGTGACAGCAACAGTGGATGCCGATGATCAAAATGAATATAAAGTGTGGAGTGTTCAGTAGTAGTCAAACAGCAAGAAGAATCCGAGGCACTCGTGTCTATGCAAAATAAAAGTCCTTTATTAACACATTGAGTGCCAAAAACAAAAAAAGTTGTTTTCTGTTCCCATGCATTGAGTGCCAAAAAAAAAAAAAATTTTTTATGAAACTAGACACTCTGACACACCTTGTGTGTGATTTTGGGAGCTCTGTGATGAACAGAACTTAAACAAATGATGAACAAAACTTGTGAAAAGCCATTGATTCTATGCATTTCGTCTGGACATTTTAGTAAAACAGTGATTTTTGAGGAAACCAGCCTCTTTTTATGCTTGCTGTTTGACTACTACTGAACACTCCACACTCTAAGCTTTATATTCAGTTAGATCATCGGCATCCACCATTGCTATTCCTAACCCTGTTCTGAAGAGCATCTCAATTTGCATCTCAATTTGCATCTCAAAGTGAAGCATGAGCTGTGCTGCCTCAACAGGTGCATGATAGTAAAACTTGATGGATGCATGAGGAAATTAAACAGACTTTTTTTGCGCTGATTGCAATAATAACATATTTTTTAAAATATGCGCTCTTTAGAACCTGACTGTAATCACAGTAATAACTGTATCAAAGTTAGTGTGAAATATACCACTACACTTTGTTTTCAATTAAAAAATACATTTGCACAAACCCTATCCACTTTTCCATGTTGATTAAAGTATTAAAATGATAATTCAAGGGACATCTAGAATAGATAAAAATGTGTGATTCATTGCAAGTTAATTATGACATTCCTGAGATGAAGGGTTTGACAGCAGTAATTTCACTACTTTAAAGTCCAAACTGGGACACTCACCTGACGGCTTCTGTGTAAAATAAATACTCCTTCAGCTGGTCGGCGTAGTGCTCTTCCTCCTCTAAAATGTCGTCTATGGAGGCAGCGTATCTACAAACACAACATGAATGATTGGACTCATATCCCTGGCCCCACTCAGGCTGAGTAGAAGTCTCCTCACGTGTCCATGTGATGTCCTGCGCTCTGGAGGCCGTCTCCCATCTCCTTCTCGATGGCGCTCCACTCGCTAAACACGCAACAACACTTTTTATACAGTCAGTACTATAGGCTCTGCCTTAGAAAAAAACACCCTCTTTACCTAAACACACGGCCGTAGTTCCCATGTACTTTGTAGACTCCATACAGTCGGTCTGCTACTCTCTGGAAGAACAATTTAGAGGTCAGTAATGTAGAATATTGGTAAAAAATAGCAAATAATCTTCAGTTGTCATCTGTACTCTGTAGTTGAATTGAAGGATGAAGAGCGAAACATCCTACACTACAACCACAGAGTACAGATGAAGACGGAAGAATCTTTGCCGATGATAAACAAAATGCTCTCTCCAGCCTCTAGGGGGCAGGAAGGAAGGAATTCCACACTTGTCCAGCAGAGAGAGCTCTGGATGGAGGACTAAAACTGCCCAAATTATAAATAAATAAATGAAATGTCCACATAATTATTGAGATAACTACTCTTTTGTGCTTAAAATCTTAAAAGTAAATCTTTATTATTATTTTCTGTCTGCCTTTATTTATTTAAATACATGAATACATATTCAATCATTCAATTCTTTTATTTATTTCCTCTTATTCTTACACTCCTTCCTCTCAGCAAAAGCAAATTAAGAGGGCGGGGCTTCAGGTAGTTAGACCTAAGCAATCGAGCATCATCGATGATGGAAGCAAGGCTGCCAATCTGTGCTATCGGCCCCTCCGACCGCCACTCACTCTCACATTATATTCATACAGGCAGTGGGTGAAGTGTGTTGCCCAAGGACACAACAACAGTCTGCACCTGCAGGAGCCGGGATTCGAACCCCAGACCTCCTGAACATGAGACGACCCGCTCTACCATCTGAGCCACTGTCGCCCCATGTAATCTGTTGTTTCAAACTGTCTCCATTCATCTATGATGCTCGATTGCTTAGGTCCAACTAATTGAAGCCCCGCCCCCTTTAAATTTGCTGAGAGGAATCAAGAAAAGAATAATGCAGGCCAGAAAAAATAAAACAGAGCAAAGTTTTTTTAATTTTTTTTTAGGTTTAATAATAATAATTCTTTTTTTTTATCTCAGAATTTGTAGTGATATCTCAACAATTATTTGCATTGCATGTACATTTTTTTGTATTGATTTAGTTATTATTTTTTCAGTTTTAGTCCTCCATAGGGTGACTACACTACCGTTCAAAGGTTTTTGATGCATGTTCTTCTCTTCATTTTATTTTTAATACAATGTAAATGTTGCATTGTAGATTCTCACTGAAGACATTCCATTTATCCATGAACACATATGGAAAAAAATGCATTTTCTCAATGAGCTTCATAATGTAGCCACAGAAAGATTTAACATTTCTCGTAGTCACCTGTAGCGTCTCGCCTTAAACATTACAAAAAAGACATTCAAATCCAGTACTCACGGCTCGTATTCGTAGAAGTTGAGAGATGGCCGTGTTCAGCTCGTCACTGTACTGTTTCAGAGCCGTGAACCTCCTGCACAAAAATGTCACCTTTAAGAAAATCTGGAGTCGTTTATCAACACAATAAAGAGCCTCCACTGTCGTACTTGTCTGGGTTTTTGACTCGGAAAGACGCGCTCAGGGACTTGAGGCGAGAGTCCACCTGTTTGAGCAAATTACATACAGTTTACAGTGTTATGAAAGGTAGAACAAAGTGTGAAAAAACTAAAATGGAGAGTGTTACCTTGTCCTGAAAACCAGTCTCCAAAACAGCATCTCTCCAGCCTTTCTCCTGAAGCAAATTAAATCAAGTTCATGTCATAAGAATCACAGATAAGACTGAAACTTTTTTT
>OMNZ01014645.1:0-16408 GCA_900303255.1 Lesueurigobius sanzi | reverse complement strand
TCTCTCTTTAAGAAGAGTTTTGTCTAGTGAATCAGAAGTTTTTGTTAAGTTTTTCCTAAGTTGCATGTTTAAAGGGACTCTACGGAAGTTAAAATTAAATAAATATATATACTCAACGGGGGGGTGGAATATATATATATACTCATATATATATATTCCACCCCCTACATGCTCCAGCAATGTCCCGCGCTGTACTGTGAGCCCACACCTATCCCACTCAATTGCCGCTATAAGCCTGCACCGTCACTCTAACCATGTTCAGGCGAGGCAGCAGTCATTCACCAGCTTAACATGGAGACTGCAGTTACACGGACGGCCAGAGGTGGCAGTCACGAGTATGAAAATGAACAACCTCCATTGAGTCCCTTTAATGGTATTTCTGTTGACAACTATGACCGACTGGAGGTGGCTTGTGCCCATTATGTTAACTGTGAAATGCCTGAAATGAATAAACAAACAAACAAAACCTGTCATATACACTTTAAACTAACCATCTATAGTAATGTATTGTATATATTTTACAGAGACCGTTTCCGGACCATGATAAACGTCCTGGGAGACGCTTTAGCCGCTGGGATCATGGCTCACATTTGTAGGAAGGACTTCGAAAAAACGGAAACTTCTACTGCTGTGTCCCCTGCTCCCAGCAACGCAGGGGACCCCAAACGGGTACAGTTCACTCATATCATGGTTTCTAAGACAATAAGGCATTATTAAGACGATTAGTATCTCATGAAATAAAAAAGATGGAAACTTTGGACTTTTTTCCATGGAGGGCCAAAATAGTGGGCAAAGAGCCAATGTAAAGACCAAATTTAAACAGATCTATCTTTCAATATCCTTTAATTACTGTGGGCTTTTGAGTAGGACATGCTGTTTTGGCGTTCTTAGGTACTATTGGGTGCTATTGACAGTTTATACATTCACAAATTAATCAAAAATAAATACTCCTTACAAATCTAAGCCCCATCTCGAGGGCTGAATCAAACCCCTTGAAGGGTCGAATTTGGTTTATATAAAAGTTGTGATGTGGTGGAAGATGGAGGGACTGACTTGTGAATGTAAAACAAAGATTGAAGACCAGCATTGAAGTGTTTCATTTACTGTTTTGGTTCAAATAAATTAAAAATAAACACATAAGGATAGGTCACATTATTTTCTAATCAAGAAAGTTAGGACAATCCAACATTGTACATTTTTATTCATTACAATTCACAAAATGTGGGTCTTTAGCTAAATTCTAGGTCTAAATGGCTGTGCAGAAGAGTATTTGTATTATTCGTATTTGTCTCCCTCTAGTGGCCACCCAGAGCATCACAGACCATTTCAAAACGATTAGCTAATCATCTATGAAACTCTTTGAAGATTGGTGTAGTATTTTTGGATTAAATATATATATTATTTTCCTTATTTCCAGAGGGACACGGTGATCTCCTTCGGCAACCAGAGTGTGGCGATGTCGGACACCCCCCTGCTGACCCATAAATGTGACTACGTTTACGCCGTCGACGGAGACTGCGTCGTGGAGCGTCCCGTCCCCTGCGTCAACCTGTGCCATGTCTGAGCAGGACCCCAGTGTTTGAACCTGCCTTTGAGAGAACTTTTACCGGAAACTCTGACAAATGACAAGTCAGAAAAACTGAATTTCACTGTCAAATGGATATCTATATTGCCATTTGCAGTCAGTCGACACGAAACACTAGGACAGAGAGTGGATTTTGTCTGGCATGAAAGGTTTTCTCTAAAAAATGGCTGGTCAGGATGATGGGAAAGAGAAGTTATCTAGACTTCGGTGTCAGTAATGCCCAATCCGAAGTATCATTGATGGAGCGAGAAAGGAATTGGTGTTCATTTTGGATCTGAGGATTTCTTGATTCAGGGTTCACAAAGAATATGAGATTGCAGCAAATCAACAAATGATTAAGTAGAGTTGTGAATAAAAAAAAAATGAGTGAAATGAGTGTTACCAGCTGCTAAAAATGTTTAGGGAGGGATTGAAGCTTTTCTATTTAATTCCCAACTTATTATTACTGTAAATGTACATACAGAATATACTGTAAACGGTAAAATGAAGAGGAAATGTTAACTATTTGTGGTGGCATCAGTTGAACTGTTCATGGATATTCTGCACAACCAGAAGTCTGTAGCTGTTTTGACGGCTCTGAAGTTGCCTTAAAATGGACTTTTGGAAAACAAAACTTGAAAGATTAACAAATACCAAAATGTGTTGAAATGTGTTAAAGTTTATTAGATGCAACACTGTATTATTTTTCTTTTTTTTTTTACATTTATGTCATTTCTAATAAAACATGGAATATGAAAACTAGCTGAAGTGCTCATTTTACGACGAAGTGATCAACTAAAATGTACAAGAGGTGCTCGATCAAATCTGCTTTCCAGGTTTAATGTTTGTAAAATCATGTACAATAACATTTTTATTCAAATGTCACGATTAGAACCTGGCTTCGCCGTGAATAAAACCAAACATTACCACAAAGGCTCAGCCAAATAAATACCTTTTTAATGTAAACATCAAACACAATAACCACTTAAATTAAGGCAAAAAGGAATGTTTTTTCTACCACTATTTCAAGCTGAATCGAACAGCTCCCAGCTAAAACGTACCCGCCAGAGTGAATGGACTAGCCCGGTCTTTCTCCAACAGGACCACTGAAAACCCTCTATATCGCAGGATTACAAAAACAGAAGTAGTTCAGATTGAATTGATTTCGAGCCAGGATAGCTCTAGCTGCACGAACGCCACCTTCATTTCCGGTTCTTGTATTAGCATAGCATAACCTACTTAGTTGTGGATGGAACTTATACAATTTGAGCCTCCTGGACCTACCAAAAATAACCATCGACGACATCCACAGGGCAGCTGACTCGCTTTTCTATTTATTATCGAGTTACACCCACCACAACTACGAGGGTAAGTAAGTAGGCTACGCTAAAACGGGAACAGGAAATGAAGGTGGCGTTCGTGGAGCTAGCACTAGCTCGACTCGAACGTTATGCACAGAGTCAATTCCAATGCCTAAATTTCCGTCAAGTGTCAGCTCTGTAAATCAACATCAAGGAAGCTATGAATGCTGTTTTCTCACATTTTTTTGCAAAATTATACCACAGAAAAAGAACAAAGTTGCAAACAAAACAACCAAATGATGTAGGTTAAACTCCCTTCACCTACATTTGATACTTTGTAGTGTAAAAACATACCCTTGTACTTTTTCTTTTCCAAACGCAAACACATACAGCTACAGTGGCGGTTTGTGGATTTATTGCTGACCGGTAAGTGCGCGAGTCTCCGATTACTCTGAATTAAAAGTTTCTATTCCTTTTTTCGATGCTCTACACACACGAAGACGTAACCACTTCACAAACACGACACCGATATGACCAAAATGTCAAAAGGCAGACAATTAAGAGACAGCTAAGCGAATAAAGACTATTAAAAAAAACTTAGGAAACATGCCACGGGTCAAATAGAGCGGCTAAGGCCCTGCTATCCTCGTCTCCTAAAGTCCAAATCCGTGTTATAGCATGCATTTAATTGGCTTAGAGCTGGTCCTTTGTGAGCGGACATGTGCTGCATTATGCAACATTGGCTTTCTTGATGAAAGTGGGCGAAAGGAGTCTTAAAACCGACATTTATTTGGAATTTATTTAGCATTTAAGTGTTTTCCCATGACCACGAAAATCAGGAACAGGAGGTTTCGGTTACCTAGTCCCGCTTCGTACAGTTCTGTGATCAATCATGTCGAGACTGGGACCTACAGCTGAACCAATCTGTAAGGATATACTGTACTGCATGCGATTGTGCAAAAAAGGAAATTATACTAAAAAGAAACAAACCAAACAAAAAGTGGATGAAAACGAAATAAAATTTAATGATTTTATGCTGAAAATGAAACAAAAAAACATCAAAACAAAGAAACCAAAAGTAAATCGTGAACAGAATGCAATTTCTTTAGAAGCACTCACTTTTTAACAATTAGTGGCCTATCAAACACTAGAAACAAAACGAAAAAAAAAGAAAATACCAAGAAATTAAAACTAAAATTGAGAAAAGAAAATGAAAAAAAAAATCAAAATAAAACCCACAAACTTAATAGTTTCTCTTTCGGCCCCCTTTTCAAACTTAAAGGATTTCATCACCGACGACTCAAAAAGGCCAGATCCACTGAAGTCAGCCTTCCTTTGGTCCAACTAGACTCTACTCCGTACTGGGCCTTTCAGTAAACAAACTAAAATAAATCCACTTTGATATCAACACAAACCACGTCTTAAATTACACAGATTGATATTTGTATTCAGTGGTGGTAATATACTCCATGAAAGCGCTTTGCTCTTGGACTGAAACTGCAACGGTAAATGTCTTTAAGATGATAATTTAAGGCAACTATTACTAAATGAGGAGGACACAGAGCAGTAAGTCTTACAAAAGAGGAGCACTGCTGATTTGAAGCGCGTCTCCACTCTCCTTTAGACTATAAATTATCATTAAAATCCTTAAGAACAAATTACTTTTAGACATGTACTTTACATATACCCAACCCTCTCATTTGTATTACTCAAACGTCTGCTACTATTTTAGCATTTTGTGTTTCAAAAGGTGCATTATGCAACTTTTTACATGAAAAGATACTTGATTTTAGTGCGTATTCAACCTTTCAGTGGCCCAGAGGCTGCATGGGGTCAATTGTTTTTAAGGTTTCTGGTTTGTTTCTGGTACGAAACCCTAAAAGCAATCACCAGTTTCTGAATTAACTTGAAAAAAACCTCGCATTATAAACCCTTTCATTGTTTGTAAACATTCTGGGCTTCGCTGGAGGCAAAAAGCTAGATCCCCATCCATTTCCATTGTAGCTGTTGTCATAAAAACGATAAACAAATGTCTAACTGTTGTTGGAAATATCAGATAAACCTTATTTTATCGTCTCAAATGTCATTCCTCTTGTTCTTGCTCCTTAATCCACAACCGGACCACATTTTGTAGACGTATTTTTTAACTTATAATCAACAGTTTTAGTTTAATCTTATTTCTCTTGCTCACTTCCTGCCTCCAGCTGATGTCACAGATGATGTAAGCAGCGACAGGGTCTATAAGCTTTGATGGTGAGGTAGGTTTTGGTGCAGTATTCCCTTCCTTTCCTGCTCTTCGCATTGTCAGCAGCGTTTTAATGCTCAACTAAGCAGCTGTAGCCTGGATTTGTTCTACCTTCCTGGTTTATACTGCACAAACCACACGGAAACCATGGCAACCAGGCTACATCAGAAGCAGGCAATTGATTTGGAGCATCGTAGAGGCCGCTGTGATGGGAATCCAACTCAGTCACTAAAAGGTCAAGTACGGACCAATATCGAAGTTTACTTTCCACATAAAAAGTTACGTAACGCACCTTAAGTTCTTAGATCGTTTCTCCAGAATAGCTACACTGCCTAAAACCCCAAATACTCTTTTAGATGCGATATAAAAAGGTGCAGAATAGCGACGCCCGGGCTTCACGAACTCCTCGAGACCCCCGAAGCCTTGCCGAATGTTTTAACCCCTCCCCGATTGTCCCGCTCTCCTCCTACTTGTGTCCCTTGTTGGTCTTGAAGGACACTTGCAGCACCTTGTCTCCGAGCCGGTAGCCGTTGAGGCTGGCGATGGCCATGGACGCCTCCTCGTAGTTGGTCATGGTGACGAAGCCGAAGCCTTTGCATTTGTTGGTGTTGAAGTCGCGGATGACCTTGACGTTGGTGACGGCGCCGAACGGGCCGAACATCTGCCACAGCACGCTCTCGTCGGCGTCCTGCGTCAGGTTGTAGATGAAGATGCACCAGCCGTTGTTGCTGTTGCCCGGGACGCCGCCCATGCCCCCCATGCCGCCGCCCATGTGGTCCACGCCCATCGGGGAGAACCTGAGGCGCGCGGGGAAAGTGGGGAATCAAATTTAAAGATGGGACGCTTACAGTTTTGGGATGAGAAGTTGGAACGCTACAGTCATGTCAAACATTACTCTTTAATTATTTTAGTAAGATGCCATTTCATTTTTGTTTTAATAGTGCCTTTAAGGTGAGACACTGTGGGAACAGGGGGAAATTATAATTTAGAGTTTAGACATTTTTGCTAAAAATAAATATGAGTAAAAATGTATAGCAAGGTTTCTGTCATTTTATGTTTTAATATAAAAAGTAGTAATTATATTATGTGTATAAATTGTCAAAATTTAATATCATTTTGACAGCAAAATACTATGGATAGAGATACAGTATGTTTTTATTAGAGCTGGGTATAATGAATAATCTTTATTGTCATTGCAACAAGTACAACGAAAATGTTGTAGTCCAGTCGGTGTCTTCCAAAAAATGTAAATAAATGTTAAAAGGCAATTAATCCTTTAAAACGACACACAACATGACACTCATCAGTTACATTACGGCTAAGGTCGGTCACATTTGACAGCATTCAGTGTGGCAACTGCAACATATATAGCCAACAACTCCACGATACGATACATATCGTGATACAAGGGTATCATGGTCCATAATATAACACACAATCCAAATAAACTGAAGACAAATGCTCTTATGGGTAAACAGAAGTTTTTATTACGCTGAATGTGTTCAGCAAGTTAACCCTGTGATTGCAGTAGTTGGTATGTCCTACGTTCTGAATAAACCATGAGGTCAAACACATTAAATGCATTTTTATTTTATTATTGGTGCATCACAACCGGTGCCTATATCGTCCTCCGTAACCAGATATTGCTGATGCGATATATTAAAAACAGCCCTAGTTCATAAGTTAATTAATAGTAGTTAATTTAAGTTAGAAGTTACAAATTTCAGTTACAAAACTTTGCTCAGACGGCATTTTGGATGTTTTGTTTAGTTTTTGAATAAGCTAGTTATTAATGGAATAAAATCTGTAAAAATATATGGCCATGTTGAAGTGATTTCCTGACAAGTTTGACGCACGAATCGACAAAATGGCATGAAATGAACATCGTGATGGGGGAGATTGGTCTGTTTTTTTACTTTCACATTAAAACTAAGATGTTACGGGACAAAACTAGCCAAAACGTGACCTTTGCGGGGAAAAAAAATCTATGTTTTCACCTGCCGTGTCTTGCTTCATGATTGGTTTAAGATGAGACTTTATTGATAATAAGAATATAAGAAAGGCTTACACTTGTATGACGCTTTCAAGCCTGTTTACCAAGTTTCTCTAAGCACTACACTGTAGACCAGGGGTCTCAAACCATTTTTACCTTGCGATATACTTTTGTGTAACAAAAATGGCAGTGAGCTACTTATACTTCAAAGAAACACGTGTAACTAGGCCACTAGTGCTGCCAAGATGAACATTCAACTCAATAAAAGAAAATTACAGTTGTTTCTGTTTGTTTATACTTTGCTATATTTGGAGATATTTTGATCAGAACAACAAAAATGGATCTAAAATGTGACTCATCAAGCGTATGTAGAAATGTAGAAAGCCTTTGGCGAGCTACTTGGAAAGGGCTGGCGAGCTACTGGTAGCTCCCAAGCTACTGGTTGGAGATCCCTGCTGTAGACATTCATTCTCACCGTACTCCGTGGTGATGGAAGCGAGACTGCCATTCTGCGCCATCGGCCTCTCCAACCACCACCAACCATTCACTCTCTCACTCCCTCTCACAATGGAGAAATTTACTCGATTCAGACAACAGTTTAGTCATGATTTAGAGAAATGTTAGCCCATTTTTAGACCTGGTTTAGTCTGGATTTATTCCTCATCTAGCTCTGGTGGTACTCTGAAGCCAAAGACTTTATTAGGTGGTAAGTTTAAGACTCACTATACGACAAATTAAGTAAATTAACAAATCTTGTTAATATATAGTATAAACCATTGCAAGACGCAGAGGATTCGTATGTGAAATTGTTGAGTAGCAGCAGCGTGTATTTATGGGCTGACTTTACCTGAAGCGTTGGGCCTGGTGGTGCAGAGGTCCTCCGAATCGTCTGGAAGGGTTGGGGTAGGCCTGTGGCGGGGCGAGCTGAGCACTTTTCATCTGATTTGGATTCGCGGCGAACTTCACGATGATCGGCTCCGTGGCTCCGGGAGGTTTTTGGCCGTTCAGGCTTTTGATGGCCTCCTCCGCCTCAGCGCGCTTGTCGTATCGGATAAAAGCGACTCCGCGTGATGCACCTGTGAGAATAAAGTATTTTAAGGATACGGCCACAAACTCTTCCGGCAGGAATCTACCGTCTTTATTTGTTTTTTTTAATCCAACTTTCATTCCATCCACTTCAATGGCTGCTTTTTCACATATTTTAATATTAGATTAGTCCAAGGTTTTTTGACCCAAAGTAGCATCAGATTCTTGATGACATTTTTGAAGGATTGTTTGGCTGTGCAGGATGTAAGACAAGCCTTTTCTCTGGCAATGGTTAAATCCAGTCAGAAAACAGTACTTTAAGCTGTGCATATGACACTGAAAGCATTTTATCTTCACTTTTAAAGTAATTAATTAAAAGTAAAAATGAAAGATTATATGTGTACGTTATACGTTTTATGTACTTTATACATTTGTGCATTGATTTCATTTCCCTTCTTGTAATTGTATGCAACTGTTAGGCACTTTGTAGGGCTCAATTCATAACCAAGGCAATTCAAATACTCTTGCCTTTTCTGATAACAATTGTAATGTTGATTTATTCACAAATGCATTTTACATGAATTTGCTTTGGCTCTCGAGATGATCCGATCAGAAAGAACGAGCCACACAGTTAGGATTTCATAATCCACATTACTCTGCTACTCCCACAATCCAAGACCTGTCCCCAATCAAGTCCTGATTATTGCTTATGAAGCCTCAGTGACCGGAGATTCTTAGGGTTCAAATAAGGAATGGCATGTTGACAAATAGTGAGACTTGTGCTTGTGTCCTCATATGCAGCTTAAAGGAACTATACCCGATTGTTTTCCTAGTAGTGGAATGAAACTATTTTTTTTCCCTTTTTTTACTATATTGCAAACTTAGACATATCTGGAAATCTAAATATAAAGCATTTCTGCTCAATTTTCTGAGTTTGCAGACTGGTTTTCTTGCATTTCTGTGACTATGACCCTAAAAAGTGACCCTGCCAGTTGTTATAAACTCGTCTCTAAGAAGAAACACAATTTTAGAAATTTGTTAGAAATGTTAGGAATGAGCTTGGACCACAACTATCAATTCATTTTACCCGCTCCTTCTTCCATTATTTGTGATTTCAAAAATCATTTAAAAATCAGGTATAGTCCCTTTAAGGCGACTCTAGTTCAGTTGTAGAGCCTTTTTTAATCGACTAATAACAGCGCATCCCACAAACACTACCTTTGAAAAGCATTCGCGGGTAATGTGTGTGTTTTTTTGCAAAGAAAATGGAACCAGAGTTGCAGCCCTGCAGTACTTGTACCCTGTTCCACGAGAAGGCGCGAGTTGATGATTTGTCCGTATCGAGAGAACATGTCCTCCACGTCTTTCTGGTTGAGGCCGCGGGGGAGGCCGCTGATGTACAGATTAGCATCCTTTATAGTGTCAGAGCTGGGCCGCGCATAAGACACCTACAAACAACACGCAACACACGATCAGTTACATTTGGCACATGTGCAGACGCTGCTTTAGACTCTTAACATTATTCCTTTACGAATAACTGAAGTGTTTTAGCAATATGCAGTAGCTAACAATCTTTATAACTGAATCTAAAAAATAAAAAAAATTAGAAAAAGTTGAAACATAATTTGTCTGATGAGTGGAGCAGAAGCATTAGAAACATTACAGCAAAATAAAGAATAAATAAACATTTGAGGGGATAAAAAAATATAATGGACATAGGGCTGGGCATAATATCATTAATTTGGAAAACAGGAATTTCTGATCAGAGAAAAAAGAGGGATTCCAGATCAGAGCCTTTCTTGGATAATAAAAGGGGCATCTTCTTTCTATTATACAGTATTCAGGTTTGATCGTTTATGGGTGTTTATATGACTAAAAAATAAAAAGAATCATGTTTAGGCTGTCAAATGTACTACACAATCAATAAGTGACACAATAAAACTAAAAGACGTCCTTCACATGCTTCATATTGAAATAAAACAATGAAAAACTAGAACTAAAATATTTTCCAATTATCCAAAAAGTGTGGTAAATGTTACTATGACAGTATGGTGCCCAGCCCTACATGGATGCACATAGAAAACAACAGAATGTCAAAATTATTCAAATGAAAAGCCAAACTGAACAGACATGTCAGGTAGGGCAGTGTGAGCTGGAGAGCCTCCTCTGCTGACATGTAGTGACTAGAGCTAGTTAGCGACAGCACAAGAGCCACAATAGAGAGTTATGACATGACATCTTTGCTTTGAGAATTGTACAACACCTGTTTGCACGTTACCTTGATAGTTTTGGACTGAAGCCTTAGTCCATTCAGAGTACTGATAGCTCTGTCTGCATCACTAGGGTTTACATAGTTAACAAATCCGTACCCTAAACTGTGGCCTAGAGGAAAAAAAAGGAAAACAACAAAATAAAACAAAAAAAGTTCAAAAAACTCTGTGAAAAGAAACAAATCATTAAAAGCAAAAAACAAATTCAAACATTGCGCACCTTCGTAAGCAAACAAATTGAAAATCTATAGAGTAGAAATAAATAAAACTGGTGTAATGGACATCAACGGTCCTGCCCACTTCAAATCCCACTCAGGGTCCGGAAGAAAAAAAATCCCATTTCAAGTTCCCATAAACACAAGGCTTGACAGAGGCTAATCAGCCATGTGTCAACTACTGCCTCTAGCAGAAATATTTGAAACTTAAAAAAAAATAAAAAATAAAAAAACATGCTATATTTCTCAACTTTTCAATTTCAATTTTCTCAATTTCTTGAAATTTGTCCTCTGCGTTTGAAGAAACTGAAGAAAATGTCTGTAGCGCCTTTCACAGACATGGCCACAAAGTGCTTTAGATGGGACCATTATACATTCATGGTGGTGGTAAGCTGCCCTGTGGGGCAGACTGACAGAAGCGTGGCTGCGCACATCTGCACCAACAGACCTTCCAAATAGCACCATCCATTCACACACACACAGACATCATTCATCCTGGCCTATTGTACATGTACATTACAAACTCTGGTTTTTAGGGGTTGGGGAAACTGGAGCACTGGGAGTAAACATGTAAACTCCACACAGAAAGGCCCCATCCAGCTCGGGAATCAAACTCAGAACCTGCACCCGCAAGCTTCTTGACGCATGAGCGCTAACCGCTGCACCACCGGGACCCATCCTTCAATGCCGCTGGGGCGTCCCACGAGAAGCAGTGCATCGGGTCCCATCTCCAGAGTTGAGCTAAGGGCCAGAATCACCTGGCAGGAGGATTAATCTGCTGTCAATGTTTTGTGGTGGAAAAAAGGCAATAGGATTTTCTCCAAATCCAGAGCGGGGTTTGAGGAGGGTGGGACTGTTGAGCTCCATTAGGACAAAATAATTTAGAAATCATGTTAAGCAGGAAACAAATTTTATAGGTAAAATAAATGTAAAGTTTGTAAAAATAGCAAAAACCCCTGTCATATTTTAAAATAAACTTTTGAGGTTAATTTCACACTCCCTTATTTGCTAATTTTCTTATCTGCAGTTTTCTCTTGGTATGTCACAGCGCTATCCCATGCAAAATGGGGGGCCTACCTTGCACTTTGTCCCGGATCAGCTTGGCGGAGTCCACCTCACCGATGCTGCTGAAGAGGCTGTGCAGCTCCTCCTGGGACATGCTCTGAGGCAGGTAGTTGATGATGAGGTTGGTCTTGGAGTCTTTATCGATGTCCCCCATGTGGTCCTCGTAACCGTTCGACATGTCAAACTCCTCCTGCTGAAGAAAACACAATTAATATTCAAATAAAGATTGTGTGCTTCCTGACCAAGATCCTGACTAAAGATTTGGAAATGTGTAGTCCTCTGGTTCAAGCACAGGTCAAATTTCAGTCTGCGTTATGATAAGCAGAAAACACATTGTAGAGAGCAACATCAATACACGCAATACTGAAGATTTAAAGTTTTTATTTAGCCTAGTTTAACCACAAATGCTAAATTGTATTTTAGTTTGGCGAGACACCGAAACCTAGCTCGAATTTCCGGAGGTATGAAGGAAGCTTTTAATGTGAACCATAGCCTTTGCCGTTTAGGAGATAGTGTTGTGACCTGACAAATGTCCATTCATGTAGAAAAAAGGGGATGTGATTGTGTAGTCTGGGGGCTTCAGGAACATTAGGACCAGCCATGAATGAAAGGTCTGTACTCGACCAGTGAGCAGTGACACTAGTTTGTGAGAGCCACTGTTTGAGGTCAGCCCACATGTGACATTTTTCAGGAAACGCGCTTAGACAGTCTGCAATTGTGGAGTAATTAAGATTACATTAAATCAAGCTTAAGGAGCATAATGCTTATTGATTGTGGAATTGTTTCTTATTTTGACTCAGTTACACATCTGACTGATAGGAACTCACCTTTGAGTACTTTGAATGTCCTCGAATTGCCATGAAGACACCAGACTGCTCTAAAAGCTGACAGGAAAAAAAGCATGACAAATGTAAGTAGTTGCAAGAAAAGCATAAAAGTCATTTAAATAACTGGAAAATTTCATCTGAGAGAAAAAAAATAAACATTAAAAATGTATAAGATATGGCTGCACGATAATGAGAAAAGGTTTCATATTCAATGATCTGATGAATAGCAATATGTAACTTGTGCACAATGTGCAGTAGGCATTATATTCTAGACATGTATACATTTATGTTTAAGGCTCTGTATGGAAAATAATGTCTAAAAGTAGTGATTTTTTAATGGTTTGTTGCATGGAGTCAATTTGCAATATGACAATTACATTACACAGCCCTAGCGTGTGGTCACCCACAACCATAACACAGCTATTTCAAGAAAAATAAATAAATAAAAATAAACTTAAATTAGGCTTTTGTATTGAGGCTACCCCGTTTCATTCATTCCACCATTTACAGTATCGTGGACAAACGCATAATACGGTCCCCAGAGATGACAAATCCCAAGTGAAAGACACCGACTAATAGCAAGTACCAAGTCAATAAACATTGCTTCCATCCATCGAATTAATTTAAAGTTGAATACTGTACAAATTTAGCACCGATATCATGTTTTACGCACATGTGATGTGTGCTAAGGCCTATCACCTAGGCAACGTAGCCCCTAAATGCTAAGCTTTCTCACGCATATGAATGAAAAAGAACAGCATGACGCAGTATTAGCAAAATTATAAGTTAATCGTACTTATTACAACACACTGCATGTGTATATGTGCATGCATCGTTTTTTTACATGTGGTTGACGACATTAAAGTGCACGCGCTGACATAAGAGCGGCCTAGAGCTAGGCTAATATTAGCTGCAAACAGCTAACGCTATGCTAACAACCGCACAAGCACAGAGCCTGCGTACAACTCCTGTAGGCTATCATAAGCAGTAATGCACGGATGGTGTTCTTCTTACCAGATATCTATAGTAGAGAGTTGTGTTGTGCCCCCGTTTAGTCCAGTTTAATCATCGGCAGGGGCCAGCAGTACGAAGATTGGAGTGGAATACAAGGGACGACGTGTGACAACGTACGTACGCAACGCTGCTCAAAGCTGTCCTTCCCCTGTTCCTGCCACGCCTCTGCAGTGTCCTCTGCAACCATGCTCCTGCTGCCTGTGTCCCTCATCCCACAACGAGTATCACAATTTACAGGTCAAAATACTTCATCGGCAGGCATACATTTACATCATTGGCCTATCTTTTTCAGAATATTACATTTACTCGAACTCATGTATTTGAAATTCATGTAAACTTCATGTGAGCTATGCCTATTATTATTAATAATAAGATAAGATAAGATAGTTCTTCATTGATGTCACGATGGAGAAATTCACTTGTTACAACAACTCTTAAGATAGGATCACACAACGTGCCATCAAGAAGAAAGTAAGTTTGCAAAAACAGGTAATAATAGTACTAAATTAAGAATAAAATGAGAATGAAATGAATGTCTCTTAGCATCTACCAATAATATAGACATCTCTTATGTACACTGTATAAAAACTAACGATAGAACTCGAGTCAAAAACAGGATGTGCTATATGTGATATATAAATATGTATATGACTATGGATCCAAGTATGAATATGAAGAGTTCATTTGCAAAAACAGATAAGTGCCATTTACAAAAATCAACATTTTCTTGTGATTTTCCCTTTGTGTAGCTTTTTTTTTAATGACCAGACCTATATTAGTGGATCAGACATATTAAGTTACTTGTTCTGTACCAAATTGATTCAACTTTAGTTTTACTTGTGTCATCTGTAGAGCAAGGTGATCAAAATCTAGAACAATTTGGCAAAGAATTCAAAACAGAGATATCTGCTTTTGCAAATGAACTCTTCATATATAAAGTGACATTGCAGGGATTTATAAACACTGAGGTTATTGCACATATTAAGTATAGTTATTGCACATAGAGCAATAACAATGCACATAGAGCTGTTATTGTTAATAGGCTATTAACAATAGAGCAGCCAAAGAACAAAAAATATTGTGTTTAAAGCAAAGCAATGAGAGTTTTACGAACATCATGAACATGATCACTGATGTGGAAAATCATATTTAATTTATTTTAAGGTTTTGACAATGACAGAGATTTATATTGGTGCTGCAGTTTCTTTCCCTGATTGTTTTTGCTGCATGGTCCAATTTCAGTGGTCCTCAAACACACTCACATTCCAAGTACAACCTCATATTATTATTATGCCTAGCAAGATCAAATGAGGACTAAACAAGTTCTAAATATAGTTAAAACTGGTATGAAACAGACATAAATTGGATTATAAACTCGGGTAACCCACGTCTAATCCAGAAAACACCATGCATTACAATACATAATTATTTGATATTAAAATGAATAAAGTCAAAAATTGCACATTCCACACTTTGAGTCTAATTATTGTTGCGACATAAGAAGTCCTCAGTCCAATAGGGGCTGATAAGGCTGTAGTGGCTCCCTTATCAGCAGCACCGTAACCACAAGCAAAATCACCTGTATGTCAGAAACAGAAAATGCAGTATTACTGGAATATATTGAATATCAAAGAACAGTATGCACTCATACACTCGTACAGTGGTTCCCAACCCTTTTTGTCTTGCGTACCCCTTTTGACCAGCATTCATTTATTTATCAAGTACCTGCTACTTCAATGGTGTGGCAGATTATTTTGAGAGTGATCAATAAAAACACAAAAAACAAGGTATTGCGTTCAAAGCAAAGCTAAATACTCTAAAATCACTTAATAGATTTCACGTTTCATTTCCTTTTAAATCACAAATAATTTTAAGTACCCCCTGCTATGTGCTCAGGTACCTCTAGAGGTCCCCATACCCCAGGGTGGGAAACACTGCTCTATTGACGTCTCTATTTCAGTACTTCAATCTATTTCAGGATATGAAGTTGCATGATGTTGATGACCTACCTGCTCCAGAAACACTGCAGCAAACATCCATACAATAATGTTCAGAAGAAGGAAGTGAAAGACAGTTTGGAACTTTTCGTGGCATCCCTGAAAGAGAGTCCAGTTAGAATTGCACAGTATTTACATATTTAATCAGTTTATATGTGTTGCATGTTAAAAGACAATTCAAAAATGGATACAGCAAAACTACTACTACTCTCAAATAGTACTTTTTCTTCCTTTTTTTTTACTATCATTTGACTACACAATTGACTTATTTGTGCATACCATTTGGTTAAATTGATGTGGCAGAGACACTGTGGCGTTGCAGGAGGTGAAGGTTTTATTGCAGCAGCTGAGAGGAAGCGTGTGACTCCCTGTTTGATTAAACCAGGACGTGTCCCACCAGTCGGTGTAATTATGGACACCACAACACTCTATCTGAAAAACAAAAAAGAAATTACAATAAAAAATCTGGAGTGTTAGGCCCAGTGTATAGCACATACAAAAAGAACGTCCTAAAAAGAGCATCCATCACAGGAAAAAGTCATGAATGGAACTAATTGATGATGATATATAGTATACCTTGTGGATTAGCATTGTTTTTTTGCAGCACTTTTGTCTTAGTGCAACCAACTTAAAGTAAAATACTTTATTGAAACCTTCATCTGGGGATATATGAAAACAATGAAGCATTTCTAGAGAACACACTGGAAAAATATGTTTAGTTTTCTCGAAACAACATTATCTGCTCTTGATTTGAGTTGGTAAGTAAAATGATCTGCCAAGTGTTTTTGCACCTAAATTAAGTAGTTCTAGTAATTTTATCTCATCAAGATATTTTTTTGAAGTGCAGCCTTTCCATAAGCCCCTGCAATAGACCCTTTCGCTGCTTAGGAT
>OMNZ01014637.1:0-12390 GCA_900303255.1 Lesueurigobius sanzi | reverse complement strand
TATCTTCAAGTACTGCTTATAACGGTCCCTCCCTTTCCCGACTGGATTGTACGAGAGCCTTTCCAGATTGATAATGCGTAGAACTCAAATCAGAGAGATACGCATATCAATCTGGCACACGCCAGGTTATGTTCTAACCTGGGCTTAGATGAGGCGATGCTTGGCTGCCTCGTCTTTGTGCGTGGCGTCTGTCCCATAAAACGACCAAAGACGGTGTTAGCATTTTGACTCTACAGTATAGTCCCTTGGGGCCAAATGTAGAAGCCACGGATCTCTTCCAAGTATCCCCTATTTAAATAGGGATATGTCAGTAGTTACACGTTCAAAGTATAGTTACACAAAATTAAAACTGTCAAAGTTCTAAGCGGATAAAACGGGTACTATATTTTTAGGCGGAATAACACCACTTCGACCTCCGCGCAGTATTAAGACGCTCCTATAGGATTCTCCCCCACTCAATTCCGTGTTATTCCACCTAAAAATATATGCTAACATGCTAACACCGTCTTTGGTCGTTTAATGGGACAGACGCCACGCACAAAGACGAGGCAGCCAAGCATCACCTCATCTAAGCCCAGGTTAGAACATAATAAGCATGTAAAAGCAGTGAACTATTCCTTTAAGTACAGTACCTAAGTAAATTGACTTTGTTACTGACCACCACTGGTGTTTTCTTTGTTGAAATAAACCAGTCAGGTGGCATAACGACACAACCTTTAGCGCTCTCACCTCACAACGTGAATGTTCCCGGTTAGATAGCGGAGCGTACACGGTGCAGCCTTTCTGTGCGGGACTTTCCTGGTTACATAAAGGTCAAACATACAGTACACCTGCTGGAATGCTGATACATTAGCTGCTTCATGATAATTGCTGGATTCTTGTGGATTAATACCTCACAGGGAGCTGAGAGGGGCCCTGTTCCTGGAGATGAGGCTCCTTCCACTGCAGTCACGTCTCTGTCACACTCCCGTCTCGTCTTTAAACCGTGCTAAAGCCATAACAGAGAATGAAACGCTCCTCCGTCAGTGTGTCAGCTCAGACTGTGGCCAGTGAAGTGTACAACAGTCTCGATCATGTGCGCTAGCTTTGTAAGAGACATTCGTAGAAAGAAATGACATGATGATGATAATGCTATCTCCTGGAAAACTATACATAAACGTCTGATGCTTTTTCTTTATTTTTTGAAAGGCCAATGTTGAAACAGGATGATGTCTAAAATGTTATCAGCACATTTACACCGAACCATTTGGTCTAACAGTATTGTGTGCAGTGCCTGTGGTTGTAGTAATCCCTCTCTGACATAAAAAAGAAGTGAGTAAGAAGGATAATGGAGCCGTTAGTAGCTTTGTGAGTTCAGTTCAGGTTTTCTTGATCATCATTTACATGACAGTAAATAAAATATCCAAAATGGCAGCGAGAGGCGTTTGGGTCACGTCATAACACTGATCGAGCCTTTGTGGAGCTCAATAGTGCAGGCTCCGCCCATTGCCAGATATAGAGCTTTGGAGGGTGATGTCACGTAATGGGGCGTGGCCAACACATTGTGTTGATGTGTATGGGGCGACAGTGGCGCAGATGGTAGAGCGGGTCGTCTCATGATCGAGAGGTCGGGGGTTCGAATCCCGGCTCCTGCAGCTGCAGACTGTCGCTGTGTCCTTGGGCAAGACACTTCACCCACAGCCCGTATGAATGTAGTGAGAGAGTGAATGTGTGGTGGTGGTCGGAAGGGCCGATGGCGCAAATTGGCAGCCTCGCTTCTGTCAGTCTACCCCTGGGCAGCTGTGTGGCTACAATAGTAGCTTACCACCACCAAGTCTGGAGTGAAAGAATAATGCCATGTAAAGCGTCTTTGAGTGTCCAAAAAAGCGCTATATAAAACCGATGCATTATTATGTGGCTGAGGCGCCATCTTACCCTCCAAACAACAAACTGCTAGCTGTAGAACTAAGGGAAGCTAGATGGACAAATAACTTCAGGATACTTGGGGCCTGTTGTGTAGTTGACTGATGTGTTAGAACGCACCATCTACCAGGGAATAAAATTGAAAATGGGCTGTGTTTTCATTGTTTTGTGGTCCTGAAAAATGGTGGCAAAATTCCCATAATGCATTGCACTGTGATGTCAGTTCCAAAGCTCTATAAAGTTCGCATTGGAAATTTCCATAGACTTTTAGAAAAATTCAAATATTATGTCGGTCTCTGTGCATAGGTTGCGTTCACGTGACATCACAACATTCTAAAGAGCCTATATTCAAATTGAGGTGGAGGCAGCTGTAAATGCTATGCTATTAGTAAGTAGTAGTCAAACAGCAAGAAGAATCTGAGGCACTTGTGTCTATGCCAAATAAAAGTCCTTTAATAACACTCGGACTAGAACTAGAATTCAATTGGGTACATTTAACAGAGGTGTAAACCTTGCCCCACATCTGTATTTACTCTGGAACCTTAATGCATGCTCTGTCTCACAATAAAATGTTACTTTTTGATGTTTTAACTTGCAGTCTTGGTAAACTTCCAGAGAAAAATATAATCTCTGGCGATGTGTGCCATTTCAACAAGAAGCTTGTGGGCCACCAAAAAATGGCCTGAGGGCCGCATTTGGCCCCCGGGCCGCACTTTGGGCACCCCTGATTTAGAACAAAGATTTACTGTCATTTTTATGCTTTAGAAGTTGGTGTGGCATCAAATATCTCTTCAAGATTATCGTTCATTGCAAAATATTCTCCTGTCTCAATATTTACAACTTATTGTGACGGACCTATATAACAGTTACAGTATTAGAAGTGACACACAACATTCAGACTTTGAGCTGCTGCTGCCCCCTTCTGGACGTCTCAAATAGGTGTTTTCCAATCCGAGCAGCTCAAATACACAGTATTAATAATAGGTCGCGTTCACGTTATAGAATTAGATTTCAGTTGGAGCAGGGGCCAATATGGGAGCTATTGACAAATGTTTTCCCTGATATTTGTTACTACACAACATAACAACACATACATAAACCTGCCATGTTATTCTTATGGCTGAATGTCCTTTCTACTGGACAACATTATGCACATGTTTCTGAATATTGTCACATGACTCTTTGGAGACCACCAATTAAAGTAAAGAGACATAATGATGTCACATACACAAATCATGTATATCTTTCAAACTTTTTTGAAAATATTGTCCATACGTTCATATAAGGTACAATTATCGTCCAAAACTTATCACTTAGCAGGTTTTGCTGAAATTCTGTACAATGTAACTGTAGAGTGTTGCTCAAAAGTTCTTCTAATCTATCCCAACGCTGCAAAAACACAAATCTGGTCTTTGTACTGTATATTTATCTCATTTTAGACCTAAATATTTCACCTATTTTAGGATAATTTAGAGGCAACCCAATGTCAGTACTGTATAAACCTTTCAGACAATACATCTTGGATAGTTGTTACTCAAAATAGGATAAATAATCATGAGATATTCAAAGCCACATTCACTGGAAAAAACGCCCGTCATAAAACACATTAAGACATTTTCACCTTAAAATGCATGAAGGAATCTGCCAATGGAAGTAGCACATTTTGTCTTTGTAAAAAATCTAAAAAATGTCTAATAATTGGCTCAATTTAAGTTATTAACTAGTTATCGTGGTATAACTAATAGTCTCTGATGCGCAAAATGTTTGTATTTCAGTTCAAATACAGCCTTTAATTTAGTAACTCCTGATTTCAAGTAAATTTGGTCTAATAATAGGCTCATTATAAACATTAATTCTCCTAAATCAAGACCATATTTTATTTAAAATAAAACATTTAGAGTTTACAAAAATGTATTACCTTCAAACTTTATATCTCACTAAATTGTGTTAAACTGTCCTTAAAATAAGTAAAAGAGATTTAGGCTTTAAATGCACCTTATTTACACTATAGTGGAATACATTTTGTTTTGATTCCTCCTTTATATTGTAAACTTGGACATCTGTGGAAACATTGCTCTGCATGTAGATGTAGGGGATTTATGTTTACAGGCTACTTTTCTTGCATTTCTGAGACACTGACCCTAAAAAGTGACCCTGCAAGTTGTGAAATGTGCTCATAAAATCTTATCCATGAACAAATTGGATATTAGAAATGTGTTAGGAAAATTAAAAACGTGTTTGGGACATTATTAATTTAATTTACATGCTCCCTCTTTCATCAGGTCTAGTAAGAGCTGTGTTTTTGCAGTGCAGTATTCTGAGGTAACACCTAACCGGAGCCGCTGCTGCCCAACTCAACATTGCGACTAAAGCCAAAGGAGCTATTTTTTCAGTTAAATTTTATTCATGACAGATACTATGGTAGTGAACATGATTTCCCGTCTGTAAAGAGGGAAAACAGTGTTGAGAGAGCTGGAGACGAGCAGCCTGCGAGAAGAGGGGAGGAGCGCATGGAAAAGAAAGAGTGAGGAAGGTAAATGTACAAAAAACACCATTCTCTACAAACAAAAGCATTATTAGTTTTGTTGGTGAAAACTTGGCAAATTCAATTCAATTTAATCATCTTTATTGTCAATTCTACCACATAAAGCATGTGCAGAGAATCAAAATTGTGTCTCTCACAGCAGTGATAAATAACAAGACAATAGTAACACATATGAGCACATATGGCTTTGGTCTCTGATATCTCCTCTAAGTGATGCCACAGATAACAAAGTGGCCTATACATGGGTCTCTATATATACAGTCAGATTATATTGATCAATATTGACAATGTGCAAGTTAACGTTATTCACCTTATTCTGCCCCGCCCACTTTTGTTGTAAAAGCATTTCCTGTTTTTATTAGCACTTCCTGTGAGCTGAGACATTGTTGTCAATGTAAGAGTGAAGAAAATAAAACGGGAATGAACAAAAAACTCACACAAAAAAAAACTTAAAAAGGAAATAGGTTTGTGGCTCAGGTTTATTTTCAGTGGAGACGACATAAGAAAAGTCACCTTACATATTTTTTCAGAGACTTACTTTTTGTTGACTCTAATAGTCTGTGAGGAACTCTAAAGGACCAAAACTGATGGATATATTTACACAGCAGTTTGTTGTAAATGTAAAGCCAATATCAGCTCAAGTCAGACCTGCAGTCTGACCAGAAACACAAGATGGCCGCCCCCATTGCAACTTCCTGAATATAGTATAGATAGTACTTGTCCTGAAGATAAATCTTACCCATAATTCAAGAGAGGGCTTCAATTCATATTATCATGTGGCCTATTATTATCATCATGTATGTTTTGTCTACAATAAATTGAATTTCAATTGAAATTTTAAAAGTATTGAAACTTTAAACCAGTGGTGATGTTTAAAATTAAAAATAGAGGATTTACAAAAAAGATTTAAGTGTATTTCAGAAAATAAAAATGATACAAGGAGATATGATCTTAAACATCAAACAGCATGGACAACTTTAACACAAATGTGCTTGTGTGTTGTAGGTGTAAAGTGTGGAGTTCTCTTCTAGAGAAAGGGAAATTAAAAGGCTGTATTCTTAAAAAGAATAACAAGAAGCAACAATTCACATCATACCAATTTGATTCTTGATTGGACAAGTGTAAAATGTATTTGAATAGTTTTGACTGATGTTGCACGGGTGAAGGCAGCGAGAACATTTATTCCATCTTCTATTGTTTTGTGTTAAAAGGGCAGAAGATTAACATAAGAATTAGATTTTTCCACATGCTCCATTCTGATCATGGAAATGTATTGTGTGTATACATTTTATTGTATAACTACATTTTCATGTATGGTATTCAAGACACATTCAAGCGATTGTATTAAAGAAGTATGAAAATTACAGTTGCTTAAATATCTGGAACAAATTTTATGGTTTTGCTTTTTTTTGTTTTGTTTTTGAATAAATAATAAAATGTAAATATTTATAAAACTGTAAATGCATAAAGAGTTGGACACAACAATAATGTAGCCTAGTAAACCACGGAAGAAGGTGGGTATAGCAGAAATGAAAATGGTTTATGGTACATGATACACTCCAGTAGAGCTTTGGCATGTGATGTCACGTAATGGGGCGTGGCCAGCAGATTGTGTTGATGTGTATGTGGTTGAGGCGCCATCTTAACGGCTAACTGTCGAACTAAGGGAAGCTAGATGGACAAATAACTTCAGGAGAGTTCAGACCTGTTGTGTAGTTGACTGCCATGTTAGAACGCACCATCTACCAGGGAATAATATTGAAAATGGGCTGTTTTCATTGGTTTGTGGCCCTGAAAAATGGTGGCAAAACTCCCATAATGCATTGCACTGTAATGTCAGTTCCAAAGCTCTATATACATTATTATTTTTGTTTAGAAATGTTTCTGTCACTAAAATTCCTTTGACTCTATAGCCAGATTCACACATGCAAGCTTAGCAGGACATTCTCCTGGTAATATCAGGATATTTGGAATGAAACCCTGCCTTTTTCCTGATATTGTCCTGACATTGTCCTGCTGAGGGCGCATGTGTGAATCTGGCTTATATCAAAATGTATCGTTTAGCTCGGACATACATAACTATGCAACCAGACACACTTCTGCAAAGACTTTGTCTCGGTCATGTGAAAAAACAAGCCCAAGTCGGTACATCTTTCAAAAAACAGTTGATTAGCACAGAACTAGATATGACGACTTGAAAAAAAGATTTTCTGACAGAAACGACAATCATTAACAGAAGCCCGCACAGCACTAAACTCCATCTTCCACTGTCAACAACGTTTCTGTCGTGTTGTCATCACATCCGCTGTGTTCTGATTGGCTGGTATGCACTTGTTTGTCCCACCTTAGTCCCGCCTCAGCAGAGCTGAGAGAAAGGTCTGGCTGCAGACGATGGAGGGGCACGCGACTAGTGGAGCTCTACTGCTCCACAGGAAATTACGCCACCTCCGCAGGACAACACTAGCTTTAACTAATTCAAACTAACCCTGAACCTAACCCTATTCCTAACCTTAAGGTTAGTGGAGTTTACTAAAGTTGTGTTATAGAGATAAATTTAACTAAAAGTCACGAAAATAAAAGTGGAGGTGACGTGACCTCCTGTTGAACTCCAGTCCTCCGCCATCTGCACCCAGACCCTCTTGGCCCCTGCAGCAGCATTTGCAGAGTGGTCTCCAGTTTAGAATAAACTAGTCTGGATGCCAGGCTACAAATAATGTGCAATTATCTGGAACAACTTTATAGTATTTGTAAATGCTACAAAAGACTAAAAAGAAACAATGTGTTTGTGAAAGTAATAAGGGGCAGATATCAGAAGATTACTCCTCTCTCTGCTCCGTTTATTCAAGCTTGTTGTTTACAGTTTTATTGTATTATATTTTTATGTCACTTTTGAATGAAATAAATAAAATTAAAATGAAATGAAAGTAAAATGAAAGGAATAAAACAAATACATGAATGAATAACAATAATAATAACACATTATTTCTGAAGGTCATAAATAAAATGACATGGGATTCCATAAGCTCATGTGTGTTGCTTTCAGTCTTTGTCCTTCAAATTAGTCCTGTAATCGGCTAGTGTAAATAAATATTATGCTTTATCAGGGGTGTATTATAGTGCCCCCTTCTGGACGTCACACGTAGACGTTTTCCTAGCAGCTTAGATACATTTATTCACTGTAGTTTTGTTTTTTACCCCCATGGTAGCGCTCGACGTGACACTTGTAACTGTTTCGCGTCCAGAAGACTTTGTCGCAGGCCTGGCAGGGACGCAGCACCTCCTTCGTGTGCAGATTCATGTGGTCTTTGAAAACAATTAGGTTCTTGAAGACCTTGCCGCAGTGTTCGCACTCGTGCCTCAGTCCGGCGTGGGTACGCTCGTGTTGTTTGAGGAAACTGGGCGACAGGAAGACTCTGGGACAGTCCTTGCAGCTGTGCACCTTCCGGCCCGAGTGCAGGCGCAGGTGCAGCCTCAGCTTCAGCAACATCGGAAACGTCTCGCCGCACGTGACGCAGGTGAAGACTTTAGTCGTCTGCGCTGGGTTTGTGGGTTTATCGTCAGCAGCGCCGCCTTCTGATGGAGCGTTTATCTGGGAACAAAGCAACAGCTTTAGAACATGCTTCTACTCTGCAAAAAGTAAATCTATGTCAATGTCAACTTTATTAAGCACATTTAAAACAACAACCATGGCCCAAAGAGCAGCACAACAGGCATTAAAACAGTGGCACAAACAATGCAGTCAAAATACAACATGCATTAATAAAACACTGTCAAAGGAGCTGCTCAGCTTGTGTTGAAGGCCAGCGCAAAAAGGTAACATTTTTAAGTCTTCTTTAAAAATGTTAAGAGACTTGGCCATTCTAATGTTTAAGGAAAGGCTGTTCCAGAGTCTCGGAGCCGCTGTGGCAAATGCCCGGTCTCTAGTTTTCAGCCGTGACCTCGGCACATCTAAAGTCATCTGATTGGATGATCGTAGGGCTGGGCAATTTGGCCTATAAAAAAATCTGCTTTTTAAAGCACTTAAAATGACTGCAGACATATTGCACTTTTGACCTGGGGCAGTCTGAGAGTCCTGCAGTTTCTTTTTTTTTAATTCAGATGTGATTTTCTGTATTCAGGTGCATTTTAGAAAATAAATTATACTTTCAGCTGGCGCTTTAGCTGCCATTTGTGCTTTTAGAATGTATTTTTTAGAGAGACTAATGATTTTTTTTTGTGGGCCCTCTCAGCAGTTGCCCCTTTCACAGTTACGCGGGGCTACTACAGAAATCTGACAGGATCAGGCAGAGCAAAGGCAGTATGGCCATAAGACCGTGTCAGTGCCCTCTGCTGGACAGGTGTGGAATTCCTTCCTTTAAAAAAAAATCTTGGCTGCCCCCTAGTGGCTGGATTGAGCATATAATTATTTCTTTAAATACTTACTATAAGAAAAAGCATATCATTTCAAGTTAATTTAGGTTTATTAGCTGTTGTTTAGTGCAAGAAGTTATTATTATTTTTATTTTTAACTGCAAAAATACTTGTTCCGATGGCAGATCATTTTACTTGGCAAGTCACAATTACTCAGAATAAGGTCAAATATTCTGAATTCAAGCAAATTTTACTTATCAAGATGTCACATTTTTCAGTGCACAAATCAAGTCTTAGGAGAGAGGAGCCGCGCACAGCAAAGACACATGTTTGTCTATTCATTTTTTAGGTATTTTTCTAAAGTGAAGGGCAGCTGAAAATTCTGTGCTGGTCACAAAGGTAACTGTCCAAATGCAGAGTGTTAGTTTAGTGCTAATTTCTCTGTAATTCCTGGGCCAATCCATATGAAACAAAAAATGTCTTCTCTGTTAGCACATAGAAACTATTTTCATTAATTTCTCATAAAGGTGTCCAAAAGTGGTGATGTTGGCCAGTAAAAACAACTTTCAGATATAAGACTAATGTGGCAGGTTTGTGAATCCAATCACTATCAAAGACTGAACAGGGAAAACATTTGGACATTTTCTTTTGGGCAATTTCTTTCAAAAACTGTTTCTCTTCCATAGACTTGTATTGACACCTGCTCCAAGTGAAATATTGAACGCAAGCGTGGAGGACATTATTTGGTGAAATGCACCTTTCAGTATTCCGTTAGGTGTCTATTACATTCGGCAAATACATCACTCTCGTAATATCTCCCTTCTAAATCGTGATGTAATGCCCCGTCTCCACGTACCTCGGCTGAAGCCACCAGTTTGACGGACGTGTGCTGCAGCATATGCGTCTTCAGCCCAGACTCTGACCTGTAGCTTTTCCCACAGTCCGGACAGGTGCACAGCTGCTCCTCCGGCTCGGCGTGGACGTACCTCCGGTGATTGGAGCGCGTCTGTGGGCTGCCGAAACCCTTCCCGCAGAGGTCGCACAGGTACGGCCTCTCCCCGGAGTGTGTGTATCTGTGCGTGTTCAGGAGGTAGCTGAGGTGGAAGCATTTGCCGCAGTCCTCGCAGCGGAACGGCTTCTCCCCGGTGTGAACGCGCTGGTGCCTGAGCAGGTGGGACGGCTTGAGGAAGTTCTTGCCGCAGTACGAGCAGATGTTGGGCTTGCGGTGGATGCGTCCGTGGATTCGGAGCTTTTTGGCGTCGGTGAATTGCTTTCCGCACGTGTCGCAGGTGAGGTCAGTTTCCTCCTCCTTCTTAACCAAAACGGCGTTCTTCTCCTGAAAAAAAAGACAAGAAATAGAAGAAATGTAAGCGACACTAAGCTATTCTATGATGCTCCGTTCAGACCAAAACGCCAGATCTGGATGCTTGAGTATTTTGAAGAGAAACGCTGGTGGTGACAATAATCAAGAAGCCCCTGACGCACGGGTTGGGAGGGGCTTCTCTGGTGCCGATTGTCTATAACTAACGGCATATCCTATATCCATGGAACTATTTTCTGAGAGGGGGGCGGGATTTTTGTTGGGAGGGTCGGGGGAGAGACGCACAGTTAATAGGGCTGGAAAGTGGAAGTGCGAGAATTTGCGAGATTTCGGTCCGCGGATACAAACAAAAACCACAGGTGGGTTTGTCCTGTCCTCCCCGTGCTCGGCTGCAGTACTGATATCGTGGATTTAGAAAATTGTCTACGCTTTGATGGCTTTTTCAGTGTTACAGTGGACAAATGTCGTCTCTGGGACTAAAAAAAATGAGTAAACGGTCAAAACTAGTTGTGATCTCGGCCACATCAAGTTCCAATATGACCAAGAGAAGCCAGATGTTGTGTTATGTTCTCACCAGGACTCCTACGGCAACAAACCCAGATGCCCCGGGGATATTTACTGGAGATACAACATTTACAGCACATACCATAGGACCATAATTAAATGTCTTTATATTATTGCCAGGAGTGATGAATATACTGTTGTAGTTTGTAAAGAATATGCTTTGGGCACCTCTATTTTATGTATTTATTAACGTGAGTGAAGTGATCAAGTGACAGCGTAGACCAGTCCTGAATAGTTTGTTTGGTAGTGGGATTTTTTTTTTTTTTTTACACAATTGACCCACGCATATACGCAGGTGCAATGTGCACTTGGCTTATTGGTCTTTGGTAAACCTAAAAAAGGAGCATGTGTCGCGTAAACTTTGGTGATTACAGCCGAAAACCGCCTCCTTGAGCACGTGGTCGTTTGTTTGTATCCGAAACGGGTGCGAGACTTTCCAGCCCTATTAGACTGGATAACCACATTCAGCATGTGTTTATCCAATCTAATTAAGAGGGAGGGACAGAGAGAGAGAGAAGGAGAAAGAGAGAGAGATTTCTTGAAACTAGTTACTCATATCAAGAGGAAAAATATTTATTTTAAGAATTTTTACTTATTTTTTCAATTACTTTTTGCAGTGTAGTTTATGCGTCTCCAAACATCTTCTGAAATGCATGTCAGCCTTGTTATGTGTTAATAAGACAGAAAACTGAAAGCGTATTCTCAACACAACATGGGAAAGGTCATTCCAACTCCACTTTGTCTGTTTACCTTCAGAGCCTCCTGCAGCTGGTGCCTTTTCAGCGCCGGTTTGCTTTTGTAGGTTTTGCCGCAGTTGTCGCACACGTTGGGCCGGGCGTCGGTGTGGACGATCTGGTGAGTTTTGAGATTAGACGAAGAGGAGAAGGTGCTGCCGCAGGTCTCACACCTGTACGGCTTTTCTCCCGTGTGGCTCCGCTCGTGTTCGCGCAGCTTGAACAGCTTGAGAAACGCTTTGCCGCAGAGTTTACAGGTGTGGACTTTTTTCCCAGAATGCACGTGCTGATGGACTTCGAGGTCTTTGGTAGATGTGAAATTCTCTCCGCAGGATTCGCAGGTGAACGAGTCAGCTTTGTCTTCATTTGAATCATCGATATTTGCTGGGTACGAGGCGATGGGAGTCAGACAGTCCTCTTCTTTCACCGTGATCTTCAACAGGACAGAAAGAAAAACAATGCACCTTTAGTAAAATTATTAAACGGTTTTGTTAACGCTCTACTTGCACCAATAGAGGGGAGCAACATCCATTAAGATGAATGGGGAGACATCGGCCAAGACTTTCCCATTTACAGGTCCTTCTCAAAAAATTAGCATATTGTGATAAAGTTCATTCTTTTCCATAATGTAATGATAAAAATTAAACTTTCATATATTTTAGATTCATTGCACACCAACTGAAATATTTCAGGTCTTTTATTGTTTTAATACTGATGATTTTGGCATACAGCTCATGAAAACCCAAAATTCCTATCTCAAAAAATTAGCATATCATGGAAAGGTTCTCTAAACGAGCTATTAACCTAATCATCTGAATCAACTAATTAACTCGAAACATCTGCGAAAGATTCCTGAGGCTTTTAAAACCTCCCAGCCTGGTTCATTACTCAAAACCGCAGTCATGGGTAAGACTGCCGACCTGACTGCTGTCCAGAAGGCCATCATTGACACCCTCAAGCAAGAGGGTAAGACA
>OMNZ01014635.1:445-11666 GCA_900303255.1 Lesueurigobius sanzi | reverse complement strand
TTCAGAGCCTGTATCTGTACTTTCTCCACTACATTTTAAAAAATTGGGTTAAAAGTAAAAGTATTTTATGTTGGGACCTCTCTACGATAACTGGTTTAGTTCCAGTTTAGACTTTGTTTGGTGGTTTACTTGTTTAGACCTGATTTAGACCTGTTTTTGGCCTGAGTTAGTGGTTTACTTGATTAGACTTAGTTTAGATCTGGGTTTGACCTAATTTAGTTTAATCTTGATTTAGGTCTGGTTTAGACCTGTTTTTGGCCTGAGTTAGTGGTTCACTTGATTAGATTTAATTCAAAGGATTAAAATCCTGCAGATTGAACTCTTATTTATACTTTTTACTTATAAAATGCATTGGATACTTTTATACTTTCACTGAAGTAGAAATTGACTCTGATACTTTTACCTATGTACATTCTTGGTCCTGTACCTGTACTTCTGAAGCACAACCAAACCCAGTCCATCTTTATTTCACATACAGTAAAACACAGGCCTTTTCACACTAATGTGCCTCTGTCCAGCTCCGGACTCGTCTGTGACACACTCCGTCTGAACAAGTGCCTCCCTTTGGTCTCCAGATAAATCTTCTCCAGGCAGAAGTGGAGTAAACTTTTCCAGGCTGAAGTGGAGTCAAGTTGAGGTGCAGCTACCCCCCACGTACAGGTCCGATGGCTTTGTGAGTGTCTCCTGACGACCCTGTCCCCGCATGGTGTTTCTGACCTCACCCTCCACAAAAGAGCTTAACGGCTGGCAGCAGGACACCTCCCCAAACACATCAGCCCATTCTCACCACCCCCCACACGGACTCTCTGGGTGTGGGCCACACAATCATCGAAACTACACCAGAGACTGTGAGGCAGCGAGGTGTCTCCGTAGACTCAGCCGCGGAAAGTAACAAGTAAAAAGTACCAATTGGAGGTACTTTTACTTTACTTAAAGGCACTATACCTGTTTTTTAAATGATTTTTTTAAATGACAAATAATGGAAGAGGGAGCGAGTAAAATAAACAGATAATTGTAGTCAAAAGTTATTCCTAAAGGTGGCCACACACTAGAGGATTTTTAATCTTTTGAGACTAAAGATCTGTGCAAAGACAACACACACTCAAAGACAGGCATGAGGACACACACACACACACACACACACACACACACGAGGAGTCCCACCACAGATCATGCCATGAGAGAAAGTTTTTATTTTGAGCCACACCTCCTAAGACTAAAAATCTGGCTAAAAGTCCTCTAGTGTGTGTCCAGCTTAACTTTCCTCACACATTTCTAAAATCCTGTTTCTTCTTACAGATGAGTTTATCAGCATTTCACAACTGGCAGCTCACTTTTTAGGATCACAGAGTCACAGAAATGCAAGAAAACTAGCTGCAAACTCATGAAATGTAAAGTTAATGCTTTATATTTATATTTCCAGAAATGTCTGAGCTTGCAATATACTAAAAAAGGAAAAAAACTAATTTCACTTCACTACTAGGAAAAAGTAGGTATAGTCCCTTTAAGTACATTTTGTACATAAGAGATCTATATATGAATCTATATAGTTTTTTTGTATTGGTAGATGCTAAGAGACATTTATTTTATTTTCATTTCATTTTAATCTAGTACTATTATTACTTGTTTTTGCACACCCCCCCTCCCTTTTTCCTCCCTGTGCTGTAGCAAATAACAACAGAAATGGATAATTCCACATCAACTATCTCTAATTTGTGAATCTTCAAAAACATGAAACATATGAATGAATACACAATACTTCTGAAGATGTATTTGAGTCTTGTCCTCTTCAATGAATGACCAAAGAATAGAAAAACAACTCGTATATTCAGACTAAATTAGTAAACTCTGCAAGTATTAATAGTCATTTATTCAACAAAATACTGTTTTTTTCCCTTGTGTCTTTCTTCAGTGGCGTCTCAGACCCAGCAGACAGACACTTCTGCTTTCTAAAGAAAAATATTCTTTCCGCATCCGTTCTCGGCATCACTTTTTTGCAATACCAGTACTGTAATACATTAATAATTTTTTCGAGATGATACTGGTATCGTTTCCCCAAATAGTTCTATGGAAAAAAAAAAAAGTTAATTCAGTGCAATAATTACAATCCTTGTAGTAAATTTTATTTGTTTCCAGGTGAGAATGTCCATGTTAAGAGACGGGGTTCATGCAGGTAGCTGCAGGTCATATTTAATGCTTTTTAACACACAAATTTCTTAACGCCCCTCCTCAAGCCACCACCTTATCGTGGTGGAGGGGTTTGAGCACCTGAATGATCCTAGGAGCTCTGTGTCTGGGGCATTATGCTCCTGTAGGGTCTCCCAGGGCAAACAGGTCCTCTGTGACGGGTCACACCAAGAGCAGTTCAGAAGCTCCTTATGATGAAACCCATGAAGGACTGTTACGTCGTGAGGCCGTGCTCCCGTGGACCCACCACCTGCAGGAGGAGCCATAAGGGACTGGTGCAATGTGAGCTGGGCAGCTTGGACTGCTGCCCCCGCGACCCGGCAACGGATAAGCGGAAGAAGATGGATGGATGGATGGAACGCCCAAATACTACATTTTTAATTCTACAAACTCCACAAATCAGTAGATATTTAATATTAATTTCCATATTCAATAGAAAATTTGATACAACGGACCAGAAATGCAGTATGATTTCTGCCAGAACTCCAGTCTAGACCCTCATTTCTGTATTTTTGACAAACGTATGCTGTAAAATTAGTTGAGCGATGTCATGATTTTCCAAGAACTTTTTATTTAATGCCAGTTTTTTTTTTTACTATTTAATGCTTTTTAATGACATTTAAGGCCACATTTTTGACACAATTCATTGAATGACTAATAATGCTTAACCCTGAGGAAAGAACTGCAAACACTGCAAAAAATTATATTTTGATAAGTTAAATTAGCTTGAATTCATAATAAGATAAGATAGTTCTTTATTGATCTCACAATGGAGAAATTTACTTGTCACAACAGCTCTTAGGACAGGATCACACAGGGGGGTGCACAAAGTCAGGAAAAGTGCCATCAAAGAAGAAAAATAACAGGTAATAATAATAATAAATTTAATAAAGATAGTAATGTCTTCTTATTTTAAGTAATTTAGAAGTAAAATTATGTGCGAACAGAACAAGTATTTTTGCACTTAAGCATATAATTTGAAGTAAATTTAGATTTATTATCTCATTTTTAGTGCAAGAAAATTGTTTATTTCAGTGCAAAAATACCAATGGCAGATAATTTCACTTGGCAAGTTAGAATTGCCCAGAATGAGGTCAAATATTATGAATTCAAGCAAAGTTTACTTATCAAGAGATCACTTTTTGCAGTGTAAAAACTGAAATAAAAGTGTCTCCTCTTAAATCAAATGTAGCTTCTGCCAAATCTCAGGAAAATTAGGACAAAAATCACAAGTCTCTTGTGCGTTTCACAAGTGATAAAAAGTTTTATTTCCAGTCCTCAGTGTGCATGTACAAATATTTATATAAAAAGTGAATGCTTTCACTCTTCGTTCGATGTACATTCTGCAGCACTAGGTTAGCTTCGGGCGGAGCGAGCGAACAGGAGAGAGGAAAAGAAACATCGTACAGGATCAGAAAGATTTACAGACTACACTTCCACCACAGGCCCACATCTGGCGTAAAAAGTGCTCGGAGCTCACTTTACATTCCTTCTGCGACGAAACGAGACGGAGGCAGAAGCATTGACCCAAACACTGTACAGTCCAACCATGCAACAGACGTCATCAAGCTTGTTTTAATAATAATATCCGTACGCCGTTACGCATACGGGAATGAAAAACTGTCACGGTTGATGTGTTGGGAAGTCGCTGGCTATATCTGTTAAGGAGAGCAGTGAGGTTGCCAGATATGCATGACCAAAGTATCGAGAGAACGGCGGCTTCTCAGCTTATGCAGGTTATTGTTACACATTCTTTGGAAGTAGCTGCAAAAATAAGGGTTTTTGTTGTAGTGGAAAAAGTTGCCATTCATAGAAACACATAAAAGTTCATCTAAAATCCTCAACGACAAGAGAGTGACATAAATTACCGAGGTACCTGATATACATAAGTGGGTTTATAAAAGCGGGCAGTAAAGGGAGAGAGGAAACATTCAGGAATCAGCTCGTGTCCTCTGCGACATTTTTCCGATTATCGTGCATGCAGTGTCGAATCAGGAGGGCTCGTCGTCAGTCAAGGGTCGGTCGGCACAGCGCTCACTTGCAGCTGCTCTGGTAAGGTAGAGTGGAGTCGTCGAATAAGGGGTTCTTCACTTCCATCTCTCCGGTCTGCCAGAGAAAGAGATCAGAAAGCAATATTTAAAAAAACAGTGTTAGTTTGGATCTGGAAGCCGAGCCAACAGGGCCACACCTGTCAAAATTAATGCTTTTTTTTCTTGCTTCCTTAAATTTTTTTTAATCCATTGTGCATAAGATACAGTCGTGCTCATACGTTTACATACCCTTTTAATATTTTGGCCATTGTTGCATAGAATATGAATGGTTAGTGGTCGTTAGTGGTGGACATGACCTGCAACAACTGCCAGGAAAACTGTTCAGGAGCAAAGAAGAACTCACTTCAGCTGAAATACAGGACTCTCTGAAACCTTTGATCAGGGACATTTGGCTAGTTTCTATCTGAAAAGCGTAAACAAAGAGTTTTTTTTTACAATAAATGGCTTCACACAAACCACTGACCATGAGAGATATAACGTTTTTTGTGTTATTCATATTTAGGGATGTCAAGATTTAGTTTACAATTACCGTGATTATAAAAGCTCAAGATAGGGTAATCGTGAGATAAATTGTCCGGTGTTCAATCCACCAAAAATACATGAAGTCAGGTTAAATAATCCAACGTGCAGAGAGCAAATCCATGTTATCCATCTTTGCATGATAATGGCAGAACGTTGCCAAAGGAAGAGTCCTAAAAGAACCCCATGTGCCAAAAAAAACCAAAGCACGCACTATTTCAAAAAAATATATATCTTAAACATAGGCTAAATATTCAATGGGTTTTTTACTAAAACAACAATTAAATTAATATAAAAATATACATATAATGCCTTGTTTCTTTTCTGTGAAAGGTTGGACAGTACTTTTTGTAAGATTTTCAGAAATTCTCAGTATTTTCTTCCTTAATTCTGCTAATCGCAAATAATCGTAAAATCGCAATACTTTTTCCCTCTATAATCGTGACATCCCTATTCATATTCTATGAAATGCATAAGTTCACCCTGACATCCTGCCAGGGGATGTAAACTTATGAGCACAACTGTATGTTTATTCTATAATTATTAGCTGTTTGTAAATGCATCTTTGCACATTTCCTAACTTTTGGCTCCCCCTGTATGTTCTTAAGAGCTGTTGGAAAGTAGTTGATCACCTTTTTCCATTGTGAGAGCAATAAAGTCTTATCTTAAATCAGGATCTCAAAACTAAAATAAGAAAATAGAGGATTGGGTCTGAAGAGCACTCACCGGGGCCAATCCGGGACATTCATAAACCGTGAAGTCTCCCACATCTTCCTCGTCAGACGTCACGTCGGTGTCGACAGCTTTCTGCTCAGGCTTTTGTCTTTAAAAACAACACAGGCCTAGTTCAGGCAAAAGTATCGAGGTTTACAAAACAATGTGGTAAAGAAAACAAAAACAATACGAACTTTCCCAACGAGAGCATCTGCTGCTTCTGATGTTGGTAGAGGAACATCTGGGCGTTCTGAGCCAGAGTCTGATCTCCGAACTGCAGACAAGAAAGCTTTTAATTAGTCGGCTTGGCAGTGTATTCATGATCTTCATATAGAGACAGAGATGAAAATGTATCATCTACAGCAGGCATCTTCAACCAGCAGCTCAGGAGCAGGGCTGCACAAATAATCACAATCCAATCGACATGGCTATTTTAAATACTGCTATAACAAAACCCCAAAGCCTGAGGGTTTTTCTTTTGTCTTGCGTCTCCAGTGTTAATAAATGAGAACAACGACGTATAGTAGCAGTTTAGAAGCAACATTTGCTGACAATACTAGTTTGATCACTTTTATCACTGAATTCACCATAAGAAGTTTTGCAATAGTTGCCGTGATAATAATGGGCCTCATTCATGAATATTTTTTAGAAAAAGTTCTTAAGTACAACTTAGGAGAAACTTAAGAAAAACTTAAGTCTGACGTTAAGTCTCACGAAGCGTTCTTAAGAAGACAAAACGGTTCTTAAAGAGAGATGATTTTTTTTTTGTGCGTAAGAGTCCTCCTGACTTGAGGATTTGTTCTTCCAGAAGAGCTCTTTCAGCTAAGAACAAATTGTGAATGCCCAATATGTTCTTAAGTCGGACTTAAGAACAAATTTGTGCGTAAGTTTGTTTCGTGAATGAGGCCCATTGTGAATTGCAATAATTTTGGCCAAGACAATCATGAAGCAAAATGTCCATATGGTCTCATGCCTCGACAAAACTGAAAGTAAACATATACAACATCTACGCAGGAGCCCTTTCCAAGTAGCTCGGCAAAGGTTTCCTACATTTCTACTTTCACTTGATGAGCCAAATTTTAGATACATTTTTTTTGTTCAGAGCAAATATCTCAAAATTTAGGTGAATTCAAAACAGTATATAACGGAAACAACAGGCATTTTCTTTTACTGTGTTGAATTACACTGCCTACTGCGCAGCCAAAAAAAAAGTTACCACAAAAAGAGATGTCCCGCCCCTTGGACTGCCTTTAGCTTTTTTTTTTTTAGCTCATTTTAGATGCAGCCAGTGAGTACTTACTGACACACTGTACAGGTTTATGTGTCGACTGAACAGGTCTGAAAATAAGTGCAATACGTTTCCAGTTGGACTTGTGTATGCCTTTTTAAATTGTTAGTCTTGTCCTTTTGTTGTTTTTCACTCAATGGAACAAAGATGAATTGAACTGAATTAGAAATCCCCCCCAAAAACAAATCTATATTTTAGGTAGAAAAATAAAGTTTCAAATAATTATTCTCATCAATATTGTGAGTTTTTTGTTCATGAATTATCACATACTGTGGCTGGTCATTTTTCCATCACATTTCTCTCTGGGTTTTACTTGTGGGCTCAGAGTGCTGCTTACCGAGGCTCCGTTGGCCGTGACAGGGGCCACAGTGGCTCCTCCAAACGCAGGGTAGTCCACTTTCTGGGACAGGCGCGAGTCTCTCTGCAACCTGCAGGGGGCAGCGTACTTCAGTCTTTCATAACAGGCAGGTTTGGTCTAAATGCAGTAATTATCTCTGAACACATGGTCACGAAAATAAAATCTAAAAATCACATTGAAGACAGTGAAACTAAAAGATGGTACTTACTTGACAGCACAGACCGCTGCCAGAATCACCGCCAGCATTCCGACCACCACACACACCGAGATCATGACTACAGACACAACAGAACAGGTACACAGTAGTTAGCCTTTTATCACAACCCACTTACCTCATCATAGCACTTTACTATATATTATGGTACAGTAACAAAACGATACAAAATAGATACTGCTTCGATGGAGTGAATTTCTCCATTGTGAGATTAATAAAGTATTATCTTATCAGTGTTTATCAGCAGACAATTTATGAATGGTCATAAGAATCAGTATTGGTGACTAGTGTGAAGGGTGCACTCTCATAATCCCACAGTTAAAAACAAACAAAGTCGAAACTATGATGGATGATCCCCTGGATGACTGAGAGTCTTCACATTCAAGTGTCCTCAAAGCTCGAGAAGTTCCCTGTTGTTGTTTTTCTTTAGTAAAAATGACTTTACAGGAGAGAAAAAAGGCTTGTAGACCATGATTTACATACAGTTAGTTTTCTATTCGTAAAAGTAAAAAAACAAGTGTTTCCTGCCCATTTGTTCCCTTTTAATCTTTTGGCCATTTTTCATTGAATATGAATGAAAACACAAAAATCTCTTTCCCCACTCATGGTTAGTGGTCGTGTGAAGCCATTTATTGCCAAAGAACTGAGTTTACTCTTTTGAAATCATAATGAAACAGAAACTACTCAAATGTCCCTGACATTACATGACCTTCAACGACTGCCAGGAAAACTGTTCAGTAGCAAAGAAAAACACACTTCAGCTGAAATACAGGACTCTCTGACAAAATTGATGTTTGTTTCGAGATGCACAATATGTAAACTTTAGATCAGGGACTAGTTTCTAGTTGAAAAGTGTAAACAAATAAATGGATTCACGCAACAACTGACCATGAGGGAAATAAAGGTTTTTGTTTATCATTCATATTCTAGAAATGCATAAGAGCACAACTGTATTTCATAATATTCTCAGCTTCATGGAGCTTCTCCCACTTAAACAAAGCACAGACCTGTTCCTTTGGCAGTGTATTTAAATGATGTGTGGCTCTGTCACACGGCGTCACTGGAGTTCACATGTTTGTTGAGATTTTCAGTCATCGTTTTTTAGGCCTGGGCGATATGTGCAAAACAATATTATCACGATTTTCTTTAGTTTTAATCAGGATTTCGATTTTATCACGATTCATGTGTAAATTGTCTTTTAAAGGCGACTAAAGCCACCTGCTTCTTCTTGGGTTCAGCCCTGGTGTTGCAGTGGTTTAGTCTCGGTTAGACTTAGACTTACATAGACTTTATTGATCCACAAGGGAAAATGCGTTGTCATAGTAGCTCAAATATCTTACAATAAAAATAACAATCTTAAAATAACTATAACAAAATAATACATGTGAGAATAGAATAAAGAAAGAAATCCAGATATACGTAGGTACTCTGGAATATATATCTGTGAATATGTACACATTAAGACCTGAGTTTTGACATGGTTCCCTCAAGGTTCAGTCTGTGATATTGTCCAGGTTTAGACCCAGTTTTCTCTTGGTTTATTTCTGATTGAGTCCTTGGGTTTAGACCTGGTTTAGTCCTGGGTCTAGCCCTGGTTTAATCCAGATTCAGTCCGTGATATTGTCTGATTTTAGACCTGGTTTAGACCTATTTTTCTCCTTGTTTAGTCCTGGTTTAATCCTGACAGTAGAAGCAGTGAGGGGAGATCAGTATTTGAGCTCAGAGCTGCTTTAAACATAAAAACCACAGAATCAAGGTATGACGATGTTCCCAAAAAGCAGATCGTCGGAGACCAGATCACGATTCGATTTTTATCATCATATCACCCAGGCCTATCGATTTTGCCTCATTAACTGCTTTTCATTTAGTCTAATTTTAGTCATCAAAAATATAACTTTGACTAAAAATCAACACTGGCAAAACTGCTACTAAAATGTACTCACTGACTACAATTTTGTCACGGTGGGAACTCTGCGTGACGACTGGCCCCACTCTGATCTTGGCTGTGGTGACGTTGGTGGTGGACTGGGCGCTGGTTCCAGTGGCCGGGGGCTTGGTGGGAGTCTGCAGGTCCTGGACTTCCTCTTTGGGCGCGGGGGCATGAGGCTGCGTCGTCTTAACATCTGATTGGAACGAGATTGCAGCTGAAAGAAGTACATTGGTCATACATTATAGTAATAATCATCGTCATCGTCGTCAGGCCATTGGAGATTAAGCTCACCGAAATGGTTGCTTTTTTTCTGTTCCGGTCCGACTTCTGAGACTTGCTGTTTTTCTATGACGGAGTGTAGGAAGTCGATCTCTTCGTCGAGGTCTGTGTAAACTTTAGCTGCAGGAGAGAAAAGAGGACACACTTAATTATGTTCATCTAGTGACCAAGCACAAGGCCACAGCACCATTTCTATTATAGCCTACTAATATAGTTCAAATATAATTGTTCTTCACGGTCAAATGGAGCAGTGGATTGAAGAAGAAGAAATTGCAAAATACCTCTTCATAAACAATTTTGGTGCAGGCAAATTTGTCAAATTTCCAAATATATATATTATGGTGATAAGGGCAAAAAATCTTATCATGATTTCGATTTTCTCACGATTCATGTGTAAATTGTCTTTTAAAAAGGTGACTAAAGCAATCTGCTTCTTCTTGGGTTTAGACCTGGTTTAGACCTGGTTTAGATCTGGTTTAGACCTGGTCTTGTAGTGGTTTAGTCTTGGTTAAGACCTGTTTTAGTCCGAGTTTCAGTCCGAGCATCAGTGATATTGTCCAGGTTTAGACCTGATTTAGACCCAGTTTTTTCTTGGTTTATTTTAGATTGCGTCCTTGGGTTTGGACCAGGTTTAGTCCTGGTTTAGTCCTGGGTTTGGTCCTCACTTGGGTTTAGTCCTGGTTTAGTCCAGGATAATCATCGTTTCATTCTGTCTCTGGTTTAGTCCTTTTTAGTTTGGTCCTGGTTTAGCTTTAGTCTAGATTACTTCTTGGTTTAGTCCTGGTTTAGTCCAGACTATTGTCTGATTTCAGACCTAATTGTGATACAGTCAATATTGAATACATTTAAAGTGGAGAACAAACTGTTTTTCTTGACTCAAGGGCCACACCGGCCACAGTGGAAACTTATTGTGAACGAAAAGCCAAAATGTAATCATGTTTACACTGACTGATCTGTGCCTAAACATCAACAATTATTATGCTCCAGAACTGTCAATTGCCAGTTTCTGACTTAGCTTGGTTGCCATGGTTTCCAAGTGCATTTTGTCTGTTAAAACAGCGGACAGTGGGACAAATTCCTGATAAAGCCGCTTGGTTTTGCAGTTAACCAATGGCTACAACCTGCAGATTAGTGCAGCCTTAGTGTTCCCAGAGGTGCCTCCATGGCTGTTGGTTTGTCCTGCTGTTGACTGTTTTTTATTAGACCTGAAGAAAAAGGATAAAGGGAAAGTTGATCTTGTTGCAGCCTTTTTTCATCATGCTGAGGAATTGTATTCAGACTATGTCCATGTTTTTACAGATGGGGCTAAGGATCCAGAAACAGGAGTGTCAGGCCTAGGGGTCTCAGTCCCAGATAAGAACATTAATATCAATAGACGGACATCTGACGGTTTGGGGGTGTATACAGTGGAGATTGTGGCAATATTGCTGGCAGTACGGTGGGCAGAGCTAACCAAGCGGAGCAGGGTATTGGTCTGTTCAGATTCAGCCTCAGTCCTTTCTAGTGTTCAGTCGTGTCATTCCAGTACTCGTCAGGATATTTTGTACAATATACTTATGACGGTTACCAGAATTCATCAGCAGGGGAATAGTGTGCAGTTTTTATGGGTGCCTGCGCATTGTGGGATCCCTGGAAATGAGCAGGCAGATAGACTGGCTAAGGGAGCGTTGAGAAAACACAG